>BQNB010008419.1:0-90027 GCA_026074375.1 Tanacetum coccineum
TTTGTGTCCCTTTGCAAGTTGCCGCAATCAGTCAGCAGTGTGATAATCCGTTTTATTATTGCAGGGTTGGTCCGGATTCTTGTCTGTAGTTGCTTTGTAACCTCACTCACAAGATTGATGCAGTCCATAATCCCATTTGCTTTCATGATTTTGAGAATCAAAGCATCAATCTGCGGCTTTCTGCCCACCTCGAGTTTCTGCACCATCACTAGCTTTCCGGGATCCTGTTCCTTGTGTGCTGCCTCTGTACCAATTTGCTGTTTTCTATCCTTCTCTACAGTCTGCACCTTCTCTTGCTTTCCGGGTTCTGACTCCATGTTGGCCACCCCCTCTGTACCATTACCGACCTTCAGCTTGTAACACTTGCTAGAGAACATTTCATTGACAGTGAAGTGATGATTGGCTCCTTTCTCAGAACATTATTTTCCTCTTCTGCTGCACAAACCAATGACTGCAAGCACCTCTTCAATTCCATGGTGGGTATCTCAACAGCCTGTTGGATTTCTTTATAGCTCAACTGCTCTTCATTGTTAAAAAGCATAAGAACACACATTTGATATGTTGATACACTGAGCTCGTACTGTTTTGTGCCAAATGTCGCTTTGATAACTGCAGAACCCACGTTTGTTTGCCATGTTAATCTGCGTCCCTTGTGGATCCCAAGGTAATATGTCCTGAACTTTTCACACATACTCATGATTTCCAGAGGAAGGTTGCAAGTGGTGGTCCTCGTTAATTGAGATGGCCAAGACCCGGTTGAGAAAACGTGTACACCAAGTCTGGGTCCATCAGCAGGTTTCATGTCTTCATGAAACCCTTTCACTGTATCATGAGAGGTCTTTATGTCTTTTAACATGTTTTCCAAATCAGAGATATCCAGGTTCCGACATATGTTTTTTAACTTCAGTAAAAAGCTTCTCTCTATTTCTTCAGATACCATCGGGCTGCCCAAAAATAGCCTTTCTGCCAACTGGTGTTTAAAGTACTTCTTAAACAAACCCTTATCCTGGAGATAACAGACAAGAGTCACCATTTTGTCAAGTACAATCACCCAGTCGTCCTCTTCAATCACCAGCTCCGCTTTCCTTAACTTGTCATCCACAAATAACGAGATAAATTCTGGGGACCCAGGATTCAAATTGATGAAGTACTCAAATGAAGAATTCAGCGCATTTTGGAACTCCATGTCAGCTTTAAATGCAAGGTTTATGATCTTGTCATATTTATCTTTTTCATCCAATAGGCGTTGTACAAAGTCCACCGGACCTTTAAACCTTTCTGGATCAGTGGCCAGTTGTTTACCAGTTTCACGAATGTGACAAGTCATCACATCTTTTATAGTCATTATCCCATTGGGCACCCTTCCAAACAAGTTGTACATTCTTGCCAGATCATCATACTTGTCATCCACAATCATGTTGACCAACCCTGATTTCTCCATTTGAATTAATTCCAGCATATGACTTTCAATCATTTCCTTTTCCACCACACTTGTTATCATCTCTACGCTTTTCAAGTCAATGTAGAAATGTACCACGGGTAAGTAGTCTGACACTCTCATGATCTCTCCATCTAAACAGTTCTCAGTTTCCTTTAGATATTCCGCACAATCGCAACATCTAATCAACTGCTTAGATTTCCCTCGGTAGAAGCTGGTCGATAAATCAAGAAAAGGCTTCTCAAACTCTTCTTGGAAGACAGAGAGACCTAGCTTCACTAGCATTATCAATGTATTTCTCATCATATCCCTGTTAACTACTACACCTTCCCTATCTCTCTGCACAGTTTCTGCAAGTGCAGCTTTCAGCTTCATTTTAATTTTATCATAGTTGATAATGTTATCCACCCATAGTGTAATCCCAAGCATCTGAACACCAGCCTCGTGTGTACTGGGGATACAGGTACTATCCATGCATATGAATATCCATCTTAATACATCATATGCTTTTTCGTGTTCCATCCATTTCTTGTTCAGCTCCTCTAAAAACAACGACCCCTGGGACGCTTCAATAGATGCTGCCATCTGTTTTATATGAGACGTCAATGTTGACACAATTTTGATATATAACTTTTCTCCAGAATTATGTTGCACCAAATAGTCTGCATTCCTGAGCACAAACAACAGAGGTAGTAATAGCATGGTTAAGACAGCCAAAACTAGTTTTAAGAAAACCAACAAACCAGATTTAAACTGAGCAGAACTTTTTCTCTAATTGGTGAAATCAATAATATAACACTGACATGTGTTTTGCAAGTAATGCTTTTTGGAATCAGATATAGATGTACTTGTTCAATATGGCTAGATTGTAAACTTTTTGGTCTAGTACTTCCGCAAAACATTATTATGGGTTCAGATACTGCAGAATGTTGCTTATCCATGATTTTGATATTTTTTTTCTCTTCCTCTTTAGCAATGATTTGGGGAAACCTACTCCAATTGGTAGACATAGTTTACCTAGTATTTAACTCATGCCAGCTTACTTAATAACTTTGAGCATAAGTTCAGTTGTAACTGTAGCACTAGCACAGTATAAGAACAACTTTAAGAGTTATATTATGATGCCGATTCTTACCAATCAAGTTTCTATAAGTGGGAAAGTGAGCATGGAAAGAAGCTCATTTGCTAACACAGTGCAAGTTTGAGGCAGAAGCAATCTTAGCCACCAGAACTGATGAAAAAATTGATCTATAACAGTCTAAGGGTCAACACAAATTTCCACATTTTGGTTAATTGAGAAATATTTGGACACAAAAGCACGACGGGCAATAGACCAAATTAGCGTCTATTGTTAGTGATCTATGATATGCAAATAACCGAGAAAGATAAGATAACCTACGTTGATGTCATGAACTTTGAAATTTTTAATAAACCAAGTCACCATTGGTGTATATATAGATTTCACATGATGCACATATCACAATCAATAAGTAGAAGATAAAAAGGCTTCGTTAATGCTGATATTCACATATAGCAAATGAGGTGTGTCTACGCTTTTCGGTAATCATTATGTATTGAGTTGACTTAGAGTAAAGTCCCAGTTTGAGATTATATTATAAGAAAATGAGAAGAACTTGAACCTGTAAAGCTTCTTATAGCTATAGCTACTGGCGTCATATTCGTAAATCTCATTAATCGCGTTCTCCAAAAACTTCAAACAATCCTCAGTGCTCTTCTTCTGATGCACCCGTGCGCTGCGCTTTCGCTTCATCTTTTGTTTTTTTTTTATCCCAAACTGCAGAATTCGTAAATGAGTTAGATACAAGCATAAAAGGAAAAGTATAGTAAATTTTTATTGCTTGACTGCAAGTAAAACTTGTTACAAGTGAATATATACGAACCTCAATATTGAAATAACAAGAATGAATAGAACAATGAACACATGTATGTTGCAGAATAATATAAATAAATATAAGATTGCAATAAGCAGATACCTTACGCGATGAAGAACACGAAACCCCTAATTTTATAGCTCTTTTTTTATAGATTGGAGATTTCTTTTATTGATGGAACGAATTGATTTTACTAAAAAAAGATAAATAACGAACTGGGCTCCCGGATTTTTTTGTGATCATTCACATCATAGTTTTTAGTTGTTTTTTTTTGTTTTTAGTAACTGTTATTTTTATATAGTAGTCGTAATCATTATCATTAGAGGAAAAAAAAGGGGGGTGCATCCCACATCGGCTGAGTGACTAAAGTGAAAGATAAAGGAAGCTGTATAAAATGGGAAAGAAGCAAAAAAAATAGGTACTTACCTGGATGGGGTCTATGAGTGATCAAAAAGGCTCATGGCCTAGGTTGGTGACCTCCATTGCACTTAGGAGGGGTGCCACCCTAAGATCGACCCAAGTGGTCGAGTCTACATCGTAATTTGTTGCTGTGGGGGCCTGCGTTCGCGCAGCCCCTAACCAATTCCTAGTCTAATTTTTCTTTAAGTTTGTGCATGCTGATTGCAACACAACCGACACGCGTACTAGTAGCAAGTAGAATGTCTTGTTGTCGAAGACGATTGAGGAATATATAACTTCCATAGTTTCTATTATAATATTTTTGTTAATTAGCATGAAAAATATAGGAGTGAGCTGTAGTGATTATAATTTATATCTGCATAACATACATTGTTGGCTTTGTATATGCATATATAATATTTTTGTTAATTGCTGAAAAATATTAGAGTCGAGCTGTAGTGATTCATAATTTATCAGTCTGCATAATCAGATATTGTTGGCTTTGTATTGCATATGCGCTTTAGAGTTGACTAAAAATGAAATGCAGCCAGTTTTAAACTTCTTACAGCCAGTGGCTCTAAGAAAATCAATTGGTGGAGAGCCAGTCTTTGATCTGGCTATGTCATATTATCTTTTGGATATTCATTTCACAGAATCACTTCATCAATATGTTATGGTACATGCAATAAAATTTTGTATTTTGAAAATGGAAACATGTTCTAAATCCGTTTTTACGAAATACAAGAAAGAAAAAGACTTTCTAGAAGGTTTGGCCAATTTCAAGAATAAGAGTAATTCCAATTTGTGTTTGTCGGTCAAAGGTCAGCAGTTCTGTTCTCGGACATAGGGAAGTGTGGGAATCGCAAAAATGTAATGTAACTTGAGGCGAAATATGGTTATTATTTTTGAATAGACGAAACTAGTTGTAAATCTCATAATCGGTTTCATGAAAACTTAAAATTTTCTGTTTAGCTTTTGGATTATGGTTTTGCAAGTTCAGATATTGTTCTGTTTTCCTGGCCTTGACTCATCTACTCATTCGTTTTGTCAAAAGGGCAAGGAGTTTACATTACAAGGTATGCTCATTTTTTGAGGCCTTTTCTTACCTCAAACTTTATTTTTATCAGAATGTCATAGTTCTGATGTAATCACCATAGTAGTTTAATATCTTTGCAATTAATATGATCGGTTGGAGTCAAGTGGTCAAATTCTAACTTAAACGGGACTCAAATTCTTTCTTTATCTAAAGTTCGGCTCTTTTTGGGTGCCACTAATCTTTGTTGCAGATCATATGTTCTGTGGATGAAATTGACTAATTTATTTAAACTGGAAAGCTTTGTTAGGTTAAACATGTGAGAGAGAGGTTGCTTCAGGATGGGAAATGATAGAAAGGGACTATTGTGCACTTAAAAAGTCATCCCAGACATCGTTTGAGAGAGTAGAGTTTTACAATGGATGGAGAAGCTGTAGTAAAATGGGGAAGATAGCAAACAAAGATAGGTACTTACCTGGATGGGGTTTATGAGTGATCAAAAAGGCTCATGGCCTAGGTTGGTGACCTCCATTGCACTTAGGAGGGGTGCCACCCTAAGATCGACCCAAGTGGTCGAGTCTACATCGTAATTTGTTGCTGTGGGGGCCTGCGTTCGCGCGGCCCCTAACCAATTCTCTAGTATAAGTCTTCTTAGTTTGGTCTTACATCAAAATTATGTTTTAAATTATATCATCTTTAGAATTTGCAACAGTTGTTTGTTTGGAGGGGAAATTAACAAAGTGGTTTGATTGGCGTTGGGGTATCTACCCACAAAAGAGTAGATGAGTAAAACACTTTATTCTCCGGTTCATGGTTTATGGTCAAGTGGTCATGGGCTGAAATAAGATGCAGCTATAGGTTCCTTTTGTTTTTATATCGGAAAGAATTACTATCCTACACATTTTAGATTCAAAACGACGGCGTTTTTGGACCTATGTGCACTATTCATCTTAAGCACTGTAGCACTGCTACAGTGCTACAGTGCTGGGCCAAAAAGAGGCCCAAAAAATTTAGCCTAAAAATTTGGCCCGGCCCAATTAGTTTTTTTTTTTTTTTTAAATTGTCGGCACAAAATAAGGAGGAAAAAAATGTTATAAAAGTACCGACGCATTCAGATAAAAAAATACCCGCGGTAACATTTCCGAATTGACTTAAACAGTGTCATTTTACACCATGAGACCAAAAAAAAAAATTCGCAAAAAAAAATAAAAAATAAAAAAAATAAAATTTTAATGCGACGCAACAACGCGTAAGACCATTAAAAAAAACTACTAAACACGATACTGAAAAAGTAAACCCGCACTATTAAATATGAGACCGACAAAATAAACTCGCACATTTTACACCATGAGACCAAAAAAAAAATTCGCAAAAAAAATAAAAAATAAAAATAAATAAAATTTTAACGCGACGCAACAACGCGTAAGACCATTAAAAAAAACTACTAAACACGATACTGAAAAAGTAAACCCGCACTATTAAATATGAGACCGACAAAATAAACTCGCACAAAATTAAAGGAAAAAAAAAGAATTAATGACACGCAACAACGCACGAAAAATTAACGCCCCGCAGTAACGTGCAAGAAAAAATAAACTTACACTATTAAACATAAAAAAAACGCGCGAAAAAACAAATAAAAATAAAAATAAAAAAATAACGTCCCGCAATTTTGGACCTATGTGCACTATTCATCTTAAGCTAGCCTAAAAATTTGGCCCGGCCCAATTAGTTTTTTTTTTTTTTTAAATTGTCGGCACAAAATAAGGAGGAAAAAAATGTTATAAAAGTACCGACGCATTCAGATAAAAAAATACCCGCGGTAACATTTCCGAATTGACTTAAACAGTGTCATTTTACACCATGAGACCAAAAAAAAAATTTCGCAAAAAAAATAAAAAATAAAAAATAAAAATTTTAATGCGACGCAACAACGCGTAAGACCATTAAAAAAAACTACTAAACACGATACTGAAAAAGTAAACCCGCACTATTAAATATGAGACCGACAAAATAAATCGCACAAAATTAAAGGAAAAAAAAAGAATTAATGACACGCAACAACGCACGAAAAATTAACGCCCCGCAGTAACGTGCAAGAAAAAATAAACTTACACTATTAAACATAAAAAAAACGCGCGAAAAAACAAATAAAAATAAAAAATAAAAAATAACGTCCCGTAACAACGCGCGAAAAATTAACGCCCGCAGCAACGCGCGGGTAATCTTGCTTGTTTAGGTACATTTTGAAACCACGTTGTTGGTGTGAAATCGTATGAGTTATGAAGTTCTAGTATAAATGTAATATGGTTTACTTTAATTACTTGTCAGGAAACTGTTGCTAGAGTAAAGTCAAAGAGGAATGACACCAAAGAAGAGAAGTATGTGTTGTTATTTGTATAAAGTTTCCTTTTTTGAGACATGTTTCTTTCTTATGTTGCTCTTTGTCTTCATGGTGTTCAATACTCTAATATATTTTGTTACTTGTATTTTAGGTCATTTCAGCTTCATGATGTTTTCAATTTGGACGATGATAGACAACAAGGTAATTCTATAAGCTTTTAAATATATGATGTGCAAGTTAAAGTATCGAAGTTTATTGATTTAAATGGTGGTTAAGAGGGTGTTTATGAAGGAAACAAGCATGAACATAAACTTTTTTGAACATCTCGCAAGTGCATTAGTGCTACATTTACTTATGTTTCTTGTTAGACATTAAATACAAAAGTACGTAAGTCCCATACCAAATGATTCCCTTTGTAGCAATGAGCAACTGCAACTAAACCTTGAACCAACTTATCAAGATCAAATCACTCATCGCCGAAAAACCATTCCCATCATTATCACCACAACACCACTTCAGAAAACTAACATGATTATAAAGCACAACCATCAAACGCCCTTTACCAAGCTCATTTACCACTATATTTTGAGCTTCGACAACGCTCATTTCCAATACCTCCTCGGGGTTATATTTCTTGACACCGTCTTTAGCAACGGTCAAATTTCATTTATCTAGTGACATAAAAACAATGATATTCGAGTTGCGTGTATGCATGTAAGTAGCCCATGTGAGTTGTACACAATTAAATCCCATCACATTAAATGTCGGATACGATGGTTTTCATTGGTTTTTTGTTTAGGCCCTCGGGGATCATGACATGAACATCGTCTCGCCAGTTTACATAAGCCAGGTTTACGAGTTGGCACTAGTTTAGGTCTACGATCCACCTCGATGATGTGGACAGTGGATATGAATGTGTATGGAACACAAACAAAAATATTAGAAGAATATAGGGGATTGGTAAATACATGTTGTGATGTTTGAAGAAGACCAACTACTATGCTCTACCCTCTTAATAATTCCAACAATACATGTATTTACCAATCCCCTATATTCTTCTAATATTTTTCTATGTTCCATACACATTCATATCCACACTATTGTTAAACTAAAAGCCATAGCCTACAATAATAGACTTTGGTTTCTAGAAGGTGACTACACATGTGAATTCCTTAGTCAAAGGATTGCATGAGAATTGAATTACATGCATGCATATGGAATATCAGGCGCCTTGTTTGTTCACATTGTAAATGGCGGTTTGCAAACACTATAAATAGAAGTGTTTGCAAACTCAGTTAGTATCCCATTCTTTCAAGTATACAACAGTGTGTATTCTCCTAGTAGTATTGTGAGGTTATTAGAGAGTTTAGGTATATCTCCTAATTACAAGAGATATTGTTAATTAGAGAGACGGTGTAATTCCTAATTTCCATCATAGTGAAACGTATCTTTCCTTGCCCGTGGTTTTTACCCTATTGGGGTTTTCCACGTTAAATCCGTGTGTCATCTTTTATTTCATTTCATATTTTAGTTGCGGTTTTGCTTCAGTCCGGTGTCACTTTTCTCAACAAGTGGTATCAAGAGCTAAGGTTGGTGTGTGTATAATTATTTATCGTATGCTCTGTGGTTGCCACTTATAAGTGGACCCTCCACATCAAAAGATAAATAAAATCAGACGCACCTAAAAGGTGTTCGTTACTATTATTAGCAAATAATAGTTTTGTCAAAAAGTAGATTGTGATTGTAGCAATGGCGACGAAATTTGAAATCGAAAAATTCAATGGGAATAATTTCTCATTATGGAAATTAAAGATGAAGGCTATCCTTCGAAAGGATAAATGTTTGGCGGCCATTGGTGAAAGGCCAGCCGAGGTCACGGATGATAGTAAATGGGACGAGATGGACGGAAATGCTATAGCAAATCTTCATCTGGCACTAGCAGATGGAGTTTTGTCAAGCATAGAGGAGAAGAAGACTGCAAGGGAGATTTGGGATCATCTTGCTCGATTGTACGAGGCAAGAACGCTCCACAACAAAAATTTTCTTAAGAGGAAACTTTATGCTCTTCGCATGACGGAATCTACTTCAGTGACTGAGCACGTTAATAACCTGAATACTCTATTTTCTCAACTCACTTCTTTGGATTGTAAAATAGATCCACAGGAACGTGCTGAAATTCTACTTCAGAGTTTACCTGACTCATATGACCAGGTCATCATCAACTTAACCTTTTCCAATGATCACTTCTACAAAATATGAATTTTTAAAAACATAAATATGTACTTAAAATGTTACACTAAGAAGACAAGCTTTGAATTGTTTGTTGTATCGAAATATGATTAGAAATAACTCTTTAATTTCATGACCATGTACTATTTTTAATATATGTTATACTGTTATATTTCATTGATTTTATACGCGTATAGTTTTTTGCCTTTGATTTTGAGGTCATATTGGATGAGAAGAGTCCAGGAGCTCTTAGAATTTCCATTTGGATGGAGATTTAGCCGGTTTATCATGTTTCTTCTTCCATATCGAGAAAATTAGGTACCAGTTCTTTTCCCTTTATTATTATTCCTTTTCGTATTTTACGGGTGCTTTTAGAACATTGAGGACAATGTTCAATTTAAGTGTAAGGGTAATGAAAGCTTTAGAAATTGTCCATTCATTTGTATTTGTTTTGTCCTTAAAATGATGTGTAATATACTAAAACATAGTCTACAACGGTAATTTTTACCTAACTTAATTTTTTTATAGTACTTACTGGTGACACTAGAGTTTTAAGAGCGTCTAAATAGATACGACTTATATGACTAGAACAAAAACCCTATCACTCAAAAATTTAACCTCAAACTATGGGATAATGAGTTCTAAATGTATACACCAAAAAAAAATTCACTAGGCACAGTTTTGGGCAGTTTGCTACAGTAGTGCAGTACACGGCCCACTGGGCTCCCATTTTTGGGCCGGGCCATTTCTTTTTACAAGTTAAAAAAAATTCCCTTGGCACAAAATAGAAAAAAAAAATTACAAAAAAATACTGCTTCATTCAGATAAAAAAAATACCCGCGACATGCGGCCTAACACATAAGCCATATAAAAAAACAAACTATTACAAAATTCGCATAATACTACGTCGTTTTGGTATGTTTGCTACAATGTTGCTACAGTACACGGTTCACTGGGCTCTCATTTTTGGGCCGGCCCTTTTTTTTTGCAACTTAAAAAAAAATTCCCTAGACACAGTTTTGGGCTGTTTGCTACAGTAGGGCAGTAAACGGCCCACTGGGCTCCCATTTTTGGGCCGGGCCATTTTTTTTTTCAACTTAAAAAAAATTCCCTTAGCACAAAATAGAAAAAAAAAAATTAAAAAAAAAATACTGCTTCATTCAGATAAAAAAAATACCCACATAAGCCGTATAAAAAAACAATACACACACAAAAAAATCATGTCTTATGCATCTGGAACTCCGCGTGTAACTGGGAAGTACGTTCGACTTGTGAAAACATCATGGACTTGGGAGAATGCGGGAAAACGTTTTATTGCGTGTCCTGTTTATGTAAGCGCTAATTTGAATTGGGTGTTTTCTGAATGTTTTGAATTTGATGGGGTTTTTTTTGTTGAAGATTTACCAAGTGATTATTTTAGGGACTTGTTATATGATTTGGATACAAAGGTTAAGAAAGGTAACCAAAAGAATGAGATGCACGAACACACTGCTTTACTAACAATAGAGTTGACGAGTTGACTTCCAAAAAGTCAAAGTTAAAGCTGTATGACAGTTTTTCCTCATTTTGATTGGGATTTTGTTAGTACTTTGTTTTGTATTTGGTAATTGTATTATCAGTGTGTGTATTGTAATGGATGTTTGACTCCATAAAGTCAAACTTTTTAGGGCGATGATACAATTTGCAGATTTCAATCTGATTTACACTTTGTGAACACATAAATAGCTTGGATAAGTAGTGTTGCATGTTAAGTTTAATAACTAGTGACCTTTAGAAAGTCAATTAAGTTGATTACACATGAAAATTGACTATTAAATAGTCAAATACCAACATTCAATGCCACACATAGCAATTGCAAGTTTTTTAATGCCCAAAATAATACACAAAAGAGGGCAATATAAAGTTACTTTCTAACCTAATAGAGTTGGTGCACAAAATAATTCAAAAGGGAGTGCTTATCAGTACCAAACCTAATCTAAGTTGATACTTGCTTGACTTGGTATTTCAGATGGATTTGCTTCACTTTCAGCTGCTATAATTGGCTTATCAGGACCAAACCAGTTAGCAAAACCCCTTCTAGGCTTTTTGTTTACCTTACTGGCATTTTCTACACCCTTTTCCTCGGTCGTTTGTTGTGGCAAAATTAACACCACCAACATTTTTAAATGCCCTTCTATGAGATGGTGCTGAAACAATACCTGGAATAGCAGCCCCCTTACAACACTTGCAGCCACCCTTCCAACACTTGCAACCCCCATCAAAACACTAGCACACCCCACAACAGCACTTGCAGACCCCCTACAACACTTGCAGACCTCCTCTAAGCACCAACGACTCATATACTAGTGATCGATGAAAGAAGACGTCCAGGTTTGGCAAACATAATATGATTATGGAGGAGGCAATGTTGCCATAATTGTCTTCTTTACAGAGGGGGGGGGGGGGAAAGGGAGGGAGTGGAGAGCCGTCAACTCTTCAAGAAGCACTAAATAATCCAGATGCGTCTGTTCTGGAATGAAGCTATGCAAGAAGAAATTGAAGCTACCGTCCATAAAAAAAAACATGTGAACTGGCGAGATCCGAACTGCCAGGAGTAGAAAACCCATTGGAAACAAATGGGTGGTATAAGATCAAGAAATAGTGATGAACCAGGAGTAGAGGTATCGTTCAAGACTGGTGGGTCAAAGGATATGCTAGATAGAGAATCGATTTTAACGAGATTATTTTCCCCTAGTGGACCGAATTGAAAACTGTTCGTGGGTATTCTTGCAATGTGTGCTACGTATTATTAACATCTTAGAGCCCTATATGTTGAAAACTGCATATCTCCTGGAAATCTTGAAGAAGAATCTATATGCTACAACCAAAGGTTTTTGAACAAAAAGTGAAAAAGAACTTGGTTTGCAGGTTAACAAATCTCTGTACGGTTTTAAAGCAGGCGCCGAGTTGTTTAGTACAAGAGATTAGACTCTATCATCCAATGGCCATGGAGTCTATAACAACTACATGGCAGACCCTTGTCATATTTCAATAGGTTTGGAAATAAATGATTTGTCCCATTTTGCTGTATATTTTGCACACAATGTTGGTCGCATGCCCCAACAAAGATCGTATCAGTAAACTAAAGGCACAACTGGCTAGGGAATTCGAGATGAAAGACTTGGACCCCAAACAAGATTCTTGGGATGCAAATTCACCGAGATAGAGTTAGTAGGAAAATTTGGCGTTCACAGAAAAGTTATGTGAAGAAAATCTTGCAAAGGTTCAATATGCAAGATTGTAAGCCAATATCAACCCCGTTTCCTACTAATGTCAAGTTATCCTCCAAGATAGTCCTAGCAGTGAAAAAGAGAGGATGTGAAATGTCTCCGAGAACCGTATGCAACAGGGGGTACGGGCAGTGTGGAAGTTTAATGTTCGCGATGATTTTTGGTACAAGACCATACATTTGCACATGCAGTGGGAGTATAAGTCGTTACATGGACGGAACCTGGGTAAAAGCATTGGAAAGTGTGAGAGGAGTCCCTTAGAAAAATTAAAGGAACTCAGGTGGATTGCATTATGGTATTATGGGAATCGGGTTAACAATCAAATGGATAAGTTTGATTCTGATTTACGCAGGTGATCTTACGGAAGTAAACAACCACCGGTAGTTGTATCCACTTTCTGGCGAATAGTAAGACTGGGTTCAAACTGTCAGTCATTAGTGCTATGACCAACAACGGAAGCAGAATATGTTGCAGCTGCTCAAGCCAGCAAAGAAGCAGTATGGTTGAAGATGTTGTTGGAGGAACTCGGTCACGAACAAGAGAAAATTACTCTATTCTGTGACAACCAGAGTGCCTTGTATCTTGCAAGGAATCCAGCATTTCATTCAAAGACAAAGCATATACGAGTCAGTATCACTTCGTTCGTGAGAAAGTGGAAGAAGGAACCGGGATATGCAATAAAATTCATACTGATTATGAAACGTGCTGATTATATGACGAAAAGCAATCAAACTGTGACAAGTTTATATGGTGCCGATCCTCATGCGGCCTAGCAGAAACGTAAGCAACATGAAAGTGCAAGGAATGATAACGGTGTGAAGATCGATTTAGCTTCATCGAATCTTCAAAAGTGGGAGATTGATAAACTAAACGCCATAGCCTACAATAATTAAGACTTTGTTTCAAGAAGAGTGAATATGACTGTGTATGGAACACAAACAAAAATATTAGAAGAATATAGGAGATTGGTAAATACATGTTGTGATGTTTGAAGACCAACTACTATGCTCTACCCTCTTAATAATTCCAACAATACATGTATTTACCAATCCCATATATTCTTCTACTCCCTCCGTCTCATTTTTATTGTTCATGTTTTCTTTTTGGGATGTCCTAATTTATTTGTCCACTACTAAAAATAGATAGGAATGTTTGATTAAGTTTACTATATTACCCTTGTTTTAAATTAATATTACAAACTTTAAAGAAGACTTTAATTAATTAGTTAAGGGTAAAACTGTCATTCTGTCAAAAAGTAAGAGAGAGAAAGCAGTAATAAATGCACTTTTCTTAAACTGTGTGATTTTTGTCGGGAGACGATAATTTTGAGATGGAGGGAGTAATATTTTTCTATGTTCCATACACATTCATATCCACTATCCACATCATCGCGATGGATCGCATACCTAAACTCGTGCCAACGCGTAAAACTAGCTAGCTTGTGTAAACTTGTTCACGTCATGGTCCTCGTGGGTCTAAATAAAAAACCATCGTATCCGACATTTCTAATGTGATGGGATTTAATTGTGTACGACTCACATGGGCTACTTACATGCATACACGCTACTCAAATGTCACTGTATCTATGTCTTAGATAAATGGAATTTGACTGTTGCTAAAGATGGTGTCAAGAAATATAATCCCGAGATATTGGAAATGAGCGTTGTCGAAGCTCAAAATACGATGGTAAATGAGCTTGGTAAAGGGGGATTGATGGTTGTGCTTCATAATCATGTTAGTTTGTCGTGGTGTTGCGGTGATAATGATGGGAATGGGTTTTTCGGCGACGAGTATTTTGTTCCTAATGAGTGGGTTCAAGGTTCGGTTGCAGTTGCTCGTCGCTACAAAAGTAATCCTTTAGTATGGGTTATGTACTTTCGTATTTAATGTCTAACAAGAAAAATTAGTAAATGTAGCACTAATGTACTTGCCAAATGTTCAAAAAACTTTATGTTCTTTTCCAATGATCACTTCTACAAAATATGAATTTTTAAAAACATAAATATGTACTTAAAATTCGTGTTGATTGGGTGTAAATTACAGGATAAGGATTAAAAGTTTTATTGCGTGTCCTGTTTATGTAAGCGCTCATTTGAATTGGGTGTTTTCTGAATGTTTTGAATTTGATGGGTTTTTTTTTGATGAAGATTTACCAAGTGATTATTATAGGGACTTGTTATATGATTTGGATACAAAGGTTAAGAAAGGTAACCAAAAGAATGAGATGCACGAACACACTGCTTTACTAACAATAGAGTTGACGAGTTGACTTCCAAAAAGTCAAAGTTAAAGCTGTATGACAGTTTTTCCTCATTTTGATTGGGATTTTGTTAGTACTTTGTTTTGTATTTGGTAATTGTATTATCAGTGTGTGTATTGTAATGGATGTTTGACTCCATAAAGTCAAACTTTTTACGGCGATGATACAATTTGCAGATTTCAATCTGATTTACACTTTGTGAACACATAAATAGCTTGGATAAGTAGTGTTGCATGTTAAGTTTAATAACTAGTGACCTTTAGAAAGTCAATTAAGTTGATTACACATGAAAATTGACTATTAAATAGTCAAATACCAACATTCAATGCCACACATAGCAATTGCAAGTTTTTTAATGCCCAAAATAATACACAAAAGAGGGCAATATAAAGTTACTTTCTAACCTAATAGAGTTAGTGCACAAAATAATACAAAAGGGAGTGCACATTGTTGGCTTATCAGTACCAAACCTAATCTAAGTTGATACTTGCTTGACTTGGTATTTCAGATGGATTTGCTTCACTTTCAGCTGCTATAATTGGCTTATCAGGACCAAACCAGTTAGCAAAACCCCTTCTAGGCTTTTTGTTTACCTTACTGGCATTTTCTACACCCTTTTCCTCGGTCGTTTGTTGTGGCAAAATTAACACCACCAACATTTTTAAATGCCCTTCTATGAGATGGTGCTGAAACAATACCTGGAATAGCAGCCCCCTTACAAAACTTGCAGCCACCCTTCCAACACTTGCAACCCCCATCAAAACACTAGCACACCCCACAGCAGCACTTGCAGACCCCCAAACTTACTTGCAGAGCCACCAAACTGACTAGCAGACTCCCCAAAAGCACTTACAGACCTACATTGATTAGGAGTGACATTACACTTATACTTCTTCATGACTAAATCAGCAATATCAATAAGCTTAATTGAGGATTCTTCCTAATTTTATCACCAAAGTGTTTAGCAATCCACTTATAGTCCACTAATGACCCAAACTGAAAATTTCTAACACAATTATGTTTAGGTTTTAATGCTACAATCTCAAAAGGTTTTCTCATCATTCATATATCTAGCATATAATTTCAAACTACACTTTTTCACATCCTCTTTACATACACTAGGAAACCTACTTGTTTCTCTTTGTATCCCTTTTTAGGTTCTTTTAGTGTTGGTGGTCTTTGGTCACAAACATCAATGATCTTCTATTGAGAAACCATTGGCTAGAGCATAGTATGTTAGGCTTTCTTTAAACTTGGAAGCAGTTTCAAACTTTAACCCAAGCTGTCAAAAAACAAGTGATTAGGAGTCATACTATCATAATATACAACACATTTAAACTATCAAAAACACAACAACATAAATAAGTCAATACCTTTGAGCTCTGAATCCTCCAATGTGTGCTCTCATCATGTGTAGGATACCTGTCTTGACTTGCTTCAACACCAACAAAAGGGTCTTGCATGTTTCCATCAGAATCTACCCTTCATCTTTATTAACAAATCATCAATGAAATCTTCATGCTCAACCAAGACTTAAACTTTTTTTTGCAACTCTACCTCTACTAGTACCAGCATTAGCAAGCATATCTAGAACTGGTGTAGGTCTAGTCTTAGTTCTACTTGCTTTCATATTTCTTAGCTTAATTAGTTAAAATTAAACCATTATCTATTAGCTAAACATGCCTTACAAAGCATTCAAATGAAAAATAAAGCGAGTGGTTTTTAAGTTAAAATTTGTTATTAGGGTTTGGTGAATTAGGGATTTTTTATGGGTGTAATGGAGATTCAGGGTTGACTAGGAGTACATACAAACTTATTAAATAGTATAAACCTCAAAAACAAAGAAAGCGACTGTGAACGAACAGGTTTGTTTGCTTTTAACGGGTTTTTTTAAATTATAACGGGATCAACGCGGGTCAAATGTGCCAACTCAGCGTAAAAGAGTAATATGTTTAAAAAGTGTATAGCTTAGGACGATTAGTGACACTTGTGCATTTATTATATATATATTACAAAAGGCAGACGCCCCGACCCAAAAGGAACCGGGTTGCATTTAATTTTTTTGACCCGACATTTAATGAGGCTTTTTTTTTTCTTTACATTGACTTTTTTTTTTGACCTTTTTTTTAACCTTTTTTTTTCTCAAAAACTTTTTAAAATAAAACTTTACTTTTTTTTTTCTCGGAATACCCTCTCGCGCTGTTTGAGTCATCGGTCTGTTTTTTTATGAATAAACCTTTAAGTTTCCTCAAACCTCGCGCTCCGCTAATCGTCCCGTTCTTTTTTTTTCTAAAAAAATTTTTAAAATAAAATTTTCCTTTTTTTTTCTCGAAATACCCTCTCGCACTGTCTCTACTAGTACCAGCATTAGCAAGCATATCTAGAACTGGTGTAGGTCTAGTCTTAGTTCTACTTGCTTTCCTATTTCTTAGCTTAATTAGTTATTTTTCACGAGCACTTAGATAATCAATTGACTTGTTAGAATAATGACTATCATCACTATCGGTGTCTTCGATCATACCATTATCCTCTATGTCAATTTCACTATCAACTACCACATCAACACTAGTAGTTGCCTTACACTTATCACCCACAATCTTTTCTACATTCTCCATCTCAGTCCATCGCAACATTTCTTCTTTTAAAAATTCATTGCAGTGCCTCTTTTGAGGTGTTGCTTTTTTCTTAGAAGTTGGTGTGGCTATTGTACTAGGGTCAGGAAAAACTAGATATTTGGATAAGTTAATGTCACTTCACTGTGGTCCATGTAAACTTGTATTCCATTTGACAACTTTGAAAGATCATACATTGCATTACAATCACAACCATTCTCTACTTTTACTAAACCATTATCTATTAGCTAAACATACCTTACAAAGCATTCAAATGAAAAATAACGCAAGTGATTTTTAAGTTAAAATTTGTTATTAGGGTTTGGTGAATTAGGGATTTTTTATGGGTGTAATGGAGATTCAGGGTTGACTAGGAGTACATACAAACTTACTTATTAAATAGTATAAACCTCAAAAACAAAGAAAGCGACTGTGAACGAACAGGTTTGTTTGCTTTTAACGGGTTTTTTAAATTATAACGGGCTCAACGCGGGTCAAATGTGCCAACTCAGCGTAAAAGAGTAATAAGTTTAAAAAGTGTATAGCTTAGGACGATTAGTGACACTTGTGCATTTATTAGAAAAAAAAGAAGCTACACAACTTAGTAAAAAGTGTCAACTCGGATACATTTAGAACTCATGATATCCAAATTGTGAGGAACGTCTTATATTAGCATTCATCTTAAATGCTTGAGTGTACTGGTAGCATACTAGATTCCAGAACTTGTTTTAGTGATTCATCCCGAGACGTCTAGTGAGATCATATTCATGTGATTATGATTTACTAAGTGATAAGAGGAGTTAGGATAACCCTTGTTTTTAGGATAACCTTTGTTTTTAGCCTATATCTGTTATAGTTATGATGATCTCAATAATCATGTAACTACCCCACACCCTTTTTATGCACTCATTTTTAATGAAATATAACACCCCTTCGAGCCTATCTTTTTCGCAGTTCTCGTGATTTTATGGTGGATTCCAGATTATTATTGAAGAACATTTTTTACACACCATTTATTTTTAGTACATTATTGTATGTACTCATTTTTAGTACATTATTCTGATCACATTTATTTAACCCTAGTAAATTATTTGCTTAATTACATGGTTGCTACAGTTTTAGGACGATTGAGATTTATGATAGTTTTTTATTTAATGGAGAAATGAGGAAGATGTCAATTTATTACCCCCATGTGCTTAATGTATTCCATGTTTGTTGATCCTCTTAATTCGGGTCATTAGTTAGTTTGTACCGAGTTATGAAAAAACTCAAGTGCAGGGACACAATTATAAATCCCACGTCATGTATATTTATTTTATTTCAGTAGATTCATAATGGTAGGGTAAAAGTGTATATGAAAAAAAATGAAAAAGCAAAAAAAATATATGATAGAATATACGGACTACCATCCCGCTTATGTTTAAGTCAAGAAGACAAAAGAAAGAGTTTGATGCAGAGTTTTGTATGTTTGTTAGATATTTTGCCGGGTTCTGGCTTAGCAATGCCTTGTATACACATGTAATCTGTAGATAAATAACTTGCCACCAAAAAAATTATCCCCCGTTATCCTTTACCATGCTTTTCATACCCTTCGCCCATGCTTACGCTAAAGTGGTGGATGTTTGATCGTTTACCAAGCTTTTGATAATATGTATGTTATGACATGTAGTGAGTGTAAATTCTCCAATTTCCTATTATGTTATATATTATATACACCCGAGATATGAGAGAATCCAAACACTTATGTGTATAAGTCTGTGCTCTTGAAACGGGTAAAAGTGTATTGTCAAACCGGTTTTGCTATAGATTAGTTTTATTTAGTAAGTGAAATGCCCACGACTTTACTATTTACTGGATTGAAAAACTCATTTTTTAAAGACAAGCAAATCTAAGTGTATGGATATTTGATGAGGTGTAATTTTATACTCTTTTTCGGGGTCATTTAACCCTTAAAATCATGCAAATATGCTTGTTTATTGCACTAAATCCTTTCTTCTAGTATTTTAGGTACTTGGGAAGCACTTGAATGGAATACACGTGACTTAGACTCGATTTGGAGAAGTAACGAAGGCACAAGACAAGTTTCAGCTTCGTGACCACCTTTTTGACGCCTTCACCAAAAGTACCTAGAAAGTGATAAAATGAATTCAATTTTGATGGCTCAGTAAATCCCGACGGTCTTCTTGACGGCGTCAAGAGCATTTGTGACGCCATCAAAGTGAGGCGGTGGAATAAAACCTAATCCAAGATCGACGACATGATAGAGTCACGGGTTTAACCCGACGTCGTCACAGTGAAAAATCTATATATACTTTTGCATTATTTTCATAGTTTTGTGTGGAAACTTGGAAAGTCTTTTGGAGCTGATACTTAGATTATTTTTTGGGCTTTTTATGCCATTAGTTCTTCATAAACTCACATGTATCATTAAGTTAAGTTAATCATTCTAAATCACTCAATTATGATGTCTTTCGATTGTTTGATTATGTGATTTTATTTTCTTCTTGTTAACATGTTACGCTAAATCAATTAGTATTTGCTTAGGATCGCATGAAACCTAGTTAATTTAATTGTTTCTTGTTAGTGGTGTGCACATTAGGCAATATAAAATTCGGTATATTTCGTAGCTTAGCTAGACATTTATTAAACGTGACTAATTAACGAACCCTACGTCTTAGGTAGTTAATTTAGTTGAGTATTTATTACATGTGGTTTGACTATTGGGTAGGAAAAGCATTTCTATGTGTTGCATACTTAGGTGATCACGTAGACGCGGGACTGACTACCATGCAATCTAATTAGGAGAATACTTCACATTGCACTATCAAGGGTGTGACAACGCGATATATTAGGTAGAGCAAATAGGGAGTAATGCATGACTAAGTGAGCACGTTTGTTTACCTATACGAGTTTCTTACCAATTTTACCTTTCTTGCACTTAAGATTAGAAAATCAGATTAGTTAAAACACCATCTTTAAACTATTGATTTACCTTGATTTCTAAAAAAAATATAAAAATACAAAAATAATCTTTCCTCAACCTTCAGACCTTAGTGACATACATTTTGAGCCCGCCTCACTATTCTTCTAGAGTACAATCAACCCCCCGAGTCTTGCCTATATTACACTATAACAGTTATGTAATATGCATAGGAGGGTTGTAAAACTTAGGTGTTGCAACCCGCCGCATCAACTTCTGACACACTGATAACAGTCATCAAGGCCTATTAGAAGCTGCATCAACTTCATAAGTTGTTGATGCAAAACCAACTCTTTTCTAGCATCACATGAACACTTTAGTAAAAGCATCAAATTCTCTCCATAGACAGTTGAGTCTATGATAATAGTCTACCACAAAATTACCACATTGTTTCACATTATTAGTCTTTTGCAACAAATTCAAGATAATAGAATCATACGTACCCTCTAACTCTTTCCAAACAGAGGCAACATTCTCAAAATAAACCAATCCCATATAAACATCTTGAGACACATAGTTCATAATCCAGGTTAATGCAATAGCATTACACCTATCTCACTAAGCAATAAAAACATCAATGGTATTATAAGACTCTATTAGATAAGAATCATCAACAAAACTTTACTTATTCCTAGCTTGAAGAGCATTTTTCATAGCACCATACCAAATCCAGTAATTTTCAGTCTCAAGCAGTTTAAAAGAATTAAAGCAGTGTTACTATTATCATTTACCTGAATGTGTGAGGGATTTCAAGCATCCAAATTATAAGAACATATGTACTACCACTACCACTAACCCCACCAGTCATAATAGCATAACAAAACAATGAATCAAAGACAAACAAATAATTAGACAAAAAAAAAACAATCAATCATACAAATCACAGATAACAACAAACAACCAACCACAACTCTTTCAATTACAAGTAAGCAACCAATACCCAAAACTAAAACTTCTCAAAACTTCCCAAAACCTATCCTCCAGCAATCTAAGCTAACAACCTATCCTAAAAATAAGAATGAACACATTCACATTACTAAAATCGACCAACAATAACTTGAACAAACGGTAGGTCAGGTTAGCCCGTTAATATGCACCCACCACAACTACATTGTCGCTAAATCTAAGAGAAGAAAGAATCACTCATAGAATTTAAATGCAGTGAAAAATGGAACAATACCCCAACACAACTTAATTCACTTAGTCAAGTGTAAAACCAACCAAAGAATAAAACCCCTAAAAATCAAGATTAGGGCTTCAAGAAACGCTAAATTCAATTACATGTAATTAACCCACGCAACCAACAAATCTATCACCTGAACAAACAAGAATACCAAGATTAGCCTCCAAAACACTATCCTGCTCAAGAATCAAGAAACCCCCAAATCGTGACAAACCCTAATTTTTCAAATCACGAGATACAGGCTCTGATACCATGTAATCAATATCAAAAACAACAACAGAACCTTTAGTTTCAACCAACCAACCACCCCTTAGTGATTAAATTCTTATTAATCAAAAGATTAGCCCCTAAACGGATTCTAACCGAATAATACAAAAGAAATCAAGATTGTCCCTTCTAGGAAGATCTAACACCTCACAGCAAGTTGACTTAATACCTAAACTAAGCAAGATTAAATAAAGAGATTGGTCAAGTTTCACAATACATAAAACTAACAGCTATCGAGACTCATATCAACACTAAAACAAAGAGAGACAACGAGGGTATTTGATAGAAAATAAGATTGGGTATCAACTGTTGAATGAAACCCTAGCTGATAATGAAGTATATTTAAGCCCATGTTTCACTCTAGCCCTTTATCTTTGAAGCTATGATCACTTCCATCTAAACCTCATAACAAGTGTTACTAACTTTGCATTGTTGACACTTTTGGTCCCTCACATTTAGATTAACCACATGTTGACTTCATGTCTTGAACAAAATGATACCGAATGATGTTGGTGGAATACAAGGTATGTTTGGTTAAATTAGGCGGAGCTAAATCTTGTGAGAGCTAGAGCTTTACTTTAAGATATGTTTGGTAAAATAGCTAAATCTTAAGCTTATGATTGTGAAATGACAAAAAAAGGATAAACAAATAAATATTTATACTTCTATACTACATTATAATGTATTTGGTACCTCTCCAAAATGAAAGGTTTAAAAAGATTAAGACAACACACACTTACTAATAGGTTACATCTAGAAATGTAAGTGTCTTCAATGTGTGTAGACTTGTAACAGCCCTCCAATTCAATGTCGTAATTATCTAATGTGAAACTAGTTTATTTTTATTTTTATTTATTTTAATTATTAAGTTTTTAATGTTTCATATAAATAAATACTATAATACGATAGATAAGTTGATATTGATAATGTAGCTTTTAATATAAGATAAATAAACAAGTTGTAAAAGTAGGATGTATTAACGCAATGGGACTTACAACTATATTGGACTTGCAATGTATTAGAGTATAAAACTAGTCGGTTTAAGCATAAATTATGGTAGGTTTATAAAAGTGTTTAAAAATCATAAAAAGTTTTATCTTTAGTTTTAAGCATAGTGAAGTTATAGTTTATATCTATGTGGCATGAAGAAATTTAAAGTCAAAGACCTTTTCATAATCTAATGCATGTGTATATCATATTGTTGTAAAAGGTTTATATAGAGTGGTATGAGATTTATAGTATCAAAAGCTTTATACATTTATGATTTGACGTGTAATAAACTTATTGAAGTTTGGCCAAATGGGCGACATAAAAAACCAAGAAATGGATTTCAATATATAGTTAAATTTCCAACCGAAAACAGATCGATTTTGTAACACCCCGCCTCGAAACGGGGTCGAATGTCACACTTACGGAACCAAAACATAGGCAAGCGAAAGACTTTACTAATAAAGTGGGTTGACAAAATTACACCAGTTACTAAGCAAATACAAAGTCTATAACATAAAGGTCTTCTATGATGGCAACTGTTGATAGAAATAATGCCTAAAAACATTATCAATATTTTTCATATCTTTACGTTTTGATAATCACAAAATATAAAAATGTTCAATGTAAAATTAAACGTAAACAAGTAATTAGTAGTAAATTTTCATTTCGAAAACTATATCACTTCAAGGTAAAATAAATGCTTAATGCATTTTATGATCAAAAGAAATTTTTATGCAACCTCACACTTTTATAAAATGTTGTAAACATTTTTATAAACATTACAAAACATTTTTTTACAATTAAAAGAAATGTTTTATACAAAATAAACATTTTGAAATTTAAATTTTTTCTACCTAAAACGGCTAGAAAGTTCCAGAAAATTCTCCCTACACAAAAGGACAAAATGGGGAGCGCCCAGTCTAGGGCGGCCCCTTTAAATACACGGGTGACACCCTTAATTTTAAGGGGACCTCCCACCTATTTAAGGGGACCGCCCATAGACTGGCACTCCTCTAGTTTGTCCTATAAATACTAGACTATTCCCCACTATTTTCTTACCTTTTGCACTCATTCTTTCTGTTCTAAAACAGCACACACATCTCACTAAAATCTTTTGATCATTTAATCATAAAGCTTTATTTCCAAGTGATCCAAGCTCAATTCCTCAAGTGCAAAAGAAAAATACTTCCATCATCAAGTGAAGAAGTATTACACCTTTGTGTGTTATTGCAATCTCATTGCATCCATATCATAACTTTTAAATCATTTGTAAATCTTGTAATGTTGTGTAGTTATTAGATCTTGGTGATTATTGTAAGTATAGTTGGATCTTGATGATCCTTCCTGGTAGTGTTAGTTAGGTGTGATTATAGTAGTGGCTTAGTGAAGTAGTGGTGTGAAGAAAACTAAGGTGTGAAGAAGTTGTGTAGTCGTGATCAAGTCGTGAAGCAAAGTTGTGTAGTGAAGTTGTGAAGTTGTGGTAGATTGGTTCTAGCTAAGATTAGAACTCGACATCTAGCTTAGTGTCAGAAATCAAGATAAGTGAAAGTTGTGTAAGGTTTTCTTCGCCATAATGGAGCTTGTTGATATAGTGAAGAAAACTCTCGAGTTAGGTGCTCGAGGAGTAGAGTAGGGCGAAGAGGTGCTTCGTTATCGAACCACTATAAATCCTCGCATTGTAGTTTGATTGTTCTTACTCTTATCTCTTGTCTTACATTATTTTCTCATACTATCCTATTAATTGTTTAGATAAGTATATTGTTCATATTGTGCAAGTATTGAATTCACATAAAGTCGAATCTAGAATTTTTACAAACACTTTAAATCTTAAATTAAAAAACAGTAAACTATTCAACCCCCCTTTTAGTTTTCCACAATTGGTATCAGAGCCAGGTTAAACAAGATTTTTAAATAAATTGTATTTTAAAACTTGAATCTATCTATGGAATCGGAAAAATATTTAGAAAGACAATTTATGCAAAGACCACCACTATTTAAAAGTGATGGATTTATTTATTGGAAAAATAGATTCGAAACTTATGTGAAGTCAAAAGATCTAGATCTTTGGCATGTTATTACCGATAGTGATTTTCCTCCTATTCAAAATAATCCCGAAACTAAAAAGGATGAAGTTGTACCTTTTCATAAACAAAATGATGATCTTAAAAAGAAACTTGCATCTCGTAAATCGAATCTCTAATATCGCAGCTAAGTAGACATCTCTTGCTAGAGTAATTGTCGTAATTTATACCTGCTGCGCAGGTCCAACGAGATTAAAGATTGTCACGAAGATAATTTTTATGTGCAAACCGCAAAAGAAATTTGGGATACTTTGTTAACACTCGTCATGGTAATAATCAAGTCAAAGCTAACAAATTAGATTCTTCTTGTTCAACAATTTATGAAAATTTACGAATTCGGAAAGAGGAATCAATAACAATGCTTTGCTAAATATAACACCTATTATTACTAGTCTCTAAAAGCACTTGATGGAAGGCCTTTTTCTAGCAAGAGTGTGTTTAGGAAGTTCTTAGGGCAATAATCAAAATGGCGCGCCAAATCAGCGACTTGAAGAACTCAAAGAATCTAAAAAACCTTTACCTCTTGATGAACTTATTGGAACTTGAAAGTTTATTGAAGGAAGTAATAAGAAAAATTTTGAAAACACGTCAAATGGGAAGAAAGATACAAATAGTAGATCTCTTGCATTTACAGGAAAAAGAAAGTAAGTGATAAAGATATCTCAGCTCGATAATGAAGAGAAAAGAGTATGCTATGGCCGTAAGGGAATTCAAGAAATTCTTCAAGAGACAGGAGATTTGTAGACAACCACGAGGCGATAGAAAACATTCCAAAGAAAGTAGAATGATGGCTATGTAAAAGTGAAAGAAAATGTTTCAGACATGGTGATCCAAATCACTCATTTAGAGAATGTTCAAAGCCGCAAAGAACAACGATTCAAAGAGCATTTATTGGAGGAGAAGCTATAGCGACTGTAGGAAAGTTGAAATGGAAAAGACTAAAGATGAAACTTGTCTTGTGCAGCTGATGAGCGCTACAGATGGACTATATGCTTACGGAATAAACTTGGAACCGATGATGTGGTTTAAAGATCGTGGGGGATGTCCAAACTAATGGACCGGTAATCGAAAGTTGTTTTCTTCATACAAAGCGTACAACGGAGGAAACGTAATTTTTGGGAGAAACTTGCGCGGTAAAATTCATAGGCAAAGGGTACGATTTTCAGACTCCTAATAATTGAAAATGTTGTGCAAAGTATATAACTTACTATAAACTTGCTTAGTGTAGGTCAAATATGTGATAATAAATGCAAAGTAATATTTACCGAACACGATAGCGAAATAAATAAAGACGAAAAGGTTATAGGTTAAAAGGAATTAGGAAAGGAGGAATATATGGAATGGAAACTAGAAATAAACAAAACGGAGACAAAATATGCTTGCACATTTAGACGAAAAACTCCACACTATGGCATAGGAGATTAGGTCACGCTAATATGCAACTAATTCAATCATTTCATCTAAAGAATTAGTTAGAAATCTACCACAAATCTTAATTCGGTACGGACATTTTTATGATGCTTTTAAAAAATAGAAAGCAAGTCATGAAAGTCACAAGGCTAAAAAATTAGGTTTCAACAACTAGATGCTTAGAACTACTTAACTTGGATTTGTTTGTCCCTTTTCGATACGAAGTATGAGGAAAGAGGTATACCTTTAGCAAATAAGCCCGAAAACCACTCATAATCGTAGATTTGATGACGATTCTTCGATTCACATGGACTAGATTTTTAGCAAATAAAAACGAAGCCTAAAAATTCGAAATATTTAGTAAAATGATCCAAACAATTAATGAGGGATGTTCCATTGTATCAATTAGAATGGATCATGGTCGGGAATTTGATAATGAAGTACAAATTCGGAAACTATTGTGATTTTTAAATGGGATTATATCTCACTTTTTTCTGTTCCTCGTACTCCACCACTGAATTCAAATGGGAGGTAGTAGAAAGAAAAAATCACACTCTACAGAAATGAGTATAGAAACCATGTTTAAATGAACAATCCATTCCTCAAAAATTTTGGTTTGTAATGCGGACGATCGTTCAACCTATATAATTATAGAGTTTCCATTAGACGTATTTTAGGAAAAATTCCATACGAGTTGTTAAGAGGTAGGAAACCAAACTCTAACTATTTTAGAGTATTCGGAAGTAAATGCTTCATTCTTAATACAAAGGATTACCTCACCAAGTTCGACCCAAATAAGGCGACGCAGGTGTTTTCTAGGATCTTCGCAAAATGTAAAGCTTACATAATACTTATCAAAACAAACAATGAAAAGGTTGAAGAGTCGTTGAATGTAAACTTTCGATTGAAACCCTCCCCCGCTAAAACATCACCATTGGAAGATGATAAAGTTAAATCGAACGAAGAAGTCTATTGAGGTTAGTAAAACAAAAAACAAAAAAAAAACAAAAAAAAAAAAAAAAAAACAAAAAAAACCCATAGGCAATGAGCTTAAAGACATTTATTATGGAAAATAATCAAATTGTAAATATTTAGAGCATCTAAAACTCATCCCTGAAAATGTTATTGGTATCTAATCAATGAAACTCTTAGGTCGCAAGCTCAAGACAAATCAATTTTCTTTTGCTTTATTTCAAACAATAGAGTGATGTAAATCTATAAAATGAGGATTATCTCAAGATAAAATCGTGAGGTAATGGCCATACAAGAGGAACTAAAAACCAATTTAAATTAATGTGTTTGGGAACTAGTCCCTAATCAAATGGATAAGACCTTTATAGGACACAAAATGGGGTATATAGAAATAAACTCGATGAAAATGGCGTCGTATAATAGAACAAAGGTAGGTTAGTAAACCCATGGTTCCTCATTCACCATCTCATAATCAACAAGAAAGGAATTGATTTATGCTATTGAAACAATGCACCCGTAGCTAGACTAGAGTCCATAAGAATACTTTTAGCTTATGCTTGCGTACTAGACTTTAAGTTATACCAAATGGTGTAAATGAGTGCATTCTTAAGTAAAAAAAAAACCCCCCCCCCCCCCCCCCCCCCCCCCCCCCCCCCGTTTTTATCAATGAGGAGGTTTAAGTGGCACAACCTCCGGGATTCATTGACTTCGCAAAACTAATTTGTCTATAGACTTGAGAAAGCTCTTTCATGGTCTAAAATAAGCAACAAGCTTGTTTTCGATCGATTAAAAAGCCTTTCTTTAAAACATAATTATCCTTGGGAATGGCTAGATAAAACACACTCTTCACTAAAAAGAAAGACTCCAACATTGGTATGTGCTATTTTACACATACATTTTCCTTAATAAAACGAGCTAAAAAGACCAAAAATAACCAAAAACATGATAAAAATGCATTGTATACGTTTGTTTTGTGAATTGTGTCTTGCAGGTATGTATATTGATTAAAAAGGACAAAATAAAGCCCAAAAAGGACAAAACCTGACACGAGAATGAAAGAGCGTGAAAAGTCGAGGCTAAAGGTGTGCATTTATCAAGGAAAAATCCAAGACAAGCCCGTAAACCCTAAAATTCCCAAAACCGTCAAAATAAATAACACCGTTAGTCCTTAAAACATCAAAAGGACTAACGGTCGTTAATTTTTACACTACAAACCAAAAAGATTGTTAAACTAACACTTAACAACCGTTAAGTGTTATACAAAACTTTTACTAAACACAAAATCAAAAGGCCCAAACCATAAACCTTTTCCCAAAGCCCAATTCCTTTTTCATATGAAAAGTAGCCAAGTTCATCCCTTTGTAAAAACTTGGTCAAAAACATACGAAAAGAGAAAAGAAGGGCGGGAACAGTTTTACTGTTCACCCTCCTTTCCCAACTTTACCCTGCACCTAATTACCCTCTTTAAATGAAAGTTAACCCTTCTAGAAACTTAATGACGCACGTAATGGATCGCCTTTTGGGCGCGAACACGCTGGCAATCCACCAAGCCAATCATCGGACTAATCATGCGTGCTAAGGGCATTCATAGTGGCCAAGATGAGAGCGGTTATCGGTTTATGAGTAAGATGGATGAAGTTAAAGAATGTGAGGAGCGGTCAAAGGCCAAGAACCTTTACCTCTCAGCTATAAAAGGAAGAGCTCTCTCACACACACGAGGCATCTAGTGTAGTTTTAGCTTAATTAGTCATTCTAGCTTATTGTAATGTTTTTAGCTTACAGTTTTTCAATTATTGTAATTTTCCTTTTCAAAAGCTTGTACTTAGTTTAAATAATCAATAAAAGTTCAGTTTTATTATTGTTTAAGTTTAATCATGTTTTTACCTTAAATGCTCTTATGGATTAATAAGCTTTTTAATACTCTTATAAGCTCAATAAGCTTTCCTAATCACTAATAAGCTAGTTAAATACTCAGTTAAGCTCTCAAAGCTTAACTGAGCTTGATAATACTCAAATTCCTCCCCAAATATACCTCAGCTTATATTGGAAGGGAAGCCAGATTTGGAAGGGCTTCCATGACCTTACTAGCTTATCTCTAATAAGCTAGACCTCTGTAAGATAAGCTCTAAGAGCAGCTATAAGCCTTGTTTGTGCAAAGGCTTTTGTAAGTTCTCTTTTTACCTTTTGAAGCTTAATTTTGCAATTTAGCATATTACTGCTTATTGTCTGCTTAATGTTGTTTAGAATAGCTTAAAATTGCTTATTTTAGTTGTTTGATGCTTATTTAGTTCAATTGTTAGTTTACATCTTAGTTTACAAGTATTTGATATAAAATAGTGAAAAATCCTAAAAAATATTTGCATAATCTGTTAGCTTATTGATGCAGCTTATTTGATTGTTGTGATTTGCTCAAAAGGTCTTCTATAAGCTAATTACTATCTGGTATTGATAATCTAAGCTTTAAATCTCAGTATTATAAGCTTAAAATGATGTTAAGCTGTCTAAAGAAGTGTTTGGCACAGGACAACATTAACAAGAGTTAGTGTTGTCAAGTGTTTTATAGTTCTTTAGACTAAGTTTTAATTTCAAATTTAAGGTTTATAAGGTTAGGATTTAAGGTTTTTGTAGGTTAAATCAAGTTTTAATAAGATTGTGTCTTATTTGTTTGAATATGAGTTCACAAGCTCAGATTAATAAGCTCTTTGTGTTTTGGTCTGTTCTTAGTTGCATTGGTTGGTGATTTGCTCTTGTGTTAATGTTTGAATGGTGTAGTAACCATAAACTTAAGGTATGCATTTTTGGTTTTAAGTTTGGCTGCAAATTTCTGTCTATTGCATCAGTATGCAAATCAACCTTCCTGCCTTTTTCAATCTAAATTTTAAGTTAGCTTAAGCTAGATTCAGGTTTTGAAATTTGGTGCACAAATAGCTTATAGGTTAAATTAGATCTGTTAGGGCTTATTTTAGGTTAAACAACTTGTTTGCTTATCTGTTTTAGGTCTGCAAATTAGTCCTTTAGAGTTTTGATAAAAAGTTGAAAAACCAAAAAATTGATAATCAGCATAAGTAGCTATTTCTTATAGCCTTTTCTTTGCTTATCTGAATTTCAAAATGCTTTTTGATTATTGATTTAGATAGATTTTAGTATAGGCTTTAAGGTTTTATAAGTCATTTTGTCATAAGGATCTGTTCAGTTGCTTAAAAATAAGCTCAAAAGTGCCTTGTTGGACTGTTTGGCTAGTAGTTTTTATTAAAGTGCTTAATTGCTTTTCTTAGCTTTTGGCTTATTGTTTTTGCTTAAATGTTGTTCAGTTTTGCTTATTAGACTAAGGTTAGAGTGATTTTAGTATAATTAGTTTTGGTTTAAGCTTATTCAAGCTTATGAGCTTTTTCAATTAAGTATTAAAACTAGAAATCCTTTTAAGTCATAAATGTGGTTTTTAAGCTTAAATTATGGCTTATTTCTTAAGTTTAAAAAAATATTTCTTTTACAAAAGTTGTTTAGAATAAGCTGTTTCATAAGTTCGTGCAAAAAGTTTTAAAAAATAAAAAAAAGAGGAATTAGGGAAGTCAAGGGTGAGCAAGGCTCGAACCCTTGACCTCAACCATATTCAACCCTTTTAAACACTCACCTCATAACCACTGCGCCCTTGGGACTTTTACGTCCTAAGGTGCGCCAACAATACTATTAACACCTTTTAAGCTTTGTTTGTTAATAAGCACTTCGAGTGCTTTATATATTTTTCAAAGCTTATTCGTTTAAGCCTTTTCTTACCCATCATTTTTCCTGCATTTTTCTCATCAATAGCAACTTTCAGTATTTTTCTAAGATTTTTAATATGAACTTTAGTAATTTTCTTTTATTTTATTAGTTTAAAACTAAAAAAAAAACAAACAAAAAAATAAATTTCTTTTTCTGAAAATTTTCTTATAATTTTTAGAAAGTTTAGGAATTAAATTTACGTTCGTAGGGCTTAATTTTGAAATACTTGCTTATTCGTCGCGTTTTTATTATTCCCGTAGTGTTTTTGTGTTAAATTTCTTACTTGCTTAATTGTTAATTCTTCTTTGCATGATTTACGTGTTTTTAGCTGTAGAAATAGAAAACAAATCAAATCCTCGAATTATTCAATTACGCGATCACAAACTAGACCGACTTTCTATTCACACTTCGCCGAGGACAAACGACCCGTGAGGTTTTAGGGATTGCTTTGGTCAAAAGCAATCTTCTTAAATCTTTTAGAATACGTATACTACTATACTATACTTGTATTTGCCTCTTAATTACACATACTTGTTTGTATGTGTGGTTTGGGGTGAATCAATTTTTGGCGCCGCTGCCGGGGACGTGTGTAACGAATTTCGTGTTCCGTTTGAAGATTAGTATTTGAAGACCCTTCCCCGTGAAGTTACCGTTTTTCATTTGTGAATATTTTCTTAATACTAAAATATAAAAATACAAAAATATTTTATTTTCTCGAATTTTGTATATATATCAAGTAATCAAAAATACCAAAAAATCGAAAACCAACAAAAGCAACCGTTGTGTCACTTGTGAAATCGGCTCACCTTTAGACTACAAACTAATAGATAGGTATAAGGAGGGTCGATCGAACGAACTTCGACCCGAAAGGAGAAGGTTTTTAAAACGCTTCGCGCTTACCTGCTCCTCCACTTCTTTGCACGTTTTCTAAAGAGCCACCGTACACTTGTTCGATTATCGGTTACAAAAATATTTTTCTTTTTATTTCTTTTATTTTATTTTTAATGTATGCCAACCCGTTCTTCTTCAAAATTCGTTGGTGAATCTTCTACAAATCCTACTTCTACGAATTCGAAACGTCGAAATCGAAGACGTTCAAAACAAAGAGTCGAACCGTTCGCTCTTAAAGAAACTCCCGTAGTTACGATGGCCGATCAACGTACTATGGCGGAATTGCTTCGTGCACCCACCGAGGGTTATGCGGAGGCAATCGTTGTACCACCGATTCCCGCTGAGCATTTTGAGCTCAAGCATAGTCTAATCAATCTTGTCACTTTAAAATAATTCTTCGGTTTTAAGAAAGAAGACCCTCATGCTCATATTCGATATTTTAATAAGATTACTTCTACGTTGAGGTACAAAGATGTACCCGAGACATCAATTAAGCTATTGCTTTTTCCATTTTCTATCGACGGTCCAACCCGGATTTGGCTCGACAAAGAACCTCCTCATTTTATTCTCACTTGGGACGATCTTGTGTCTAAATTTATCAACCATTTCTTTCCTCCCTCGAAAATAACAAACCTCCAGAATGAAATTTCAAATTTTAATCAAAAGTTTGAGGAAACGTTTTACGAGGCATGGGACCGATTTAAGGATCTCCTTCGAGCATGCCCTCATCACGGTTTTACCGAATTACATCAACTCGATACTTTCTATAATGGTTTAAACCCTTCCGATCAAGATTCATTAAATTCTGCCGCCGGTGGAAATCTTTTGGAAAGAAGTACTCAAGATGCTTTGAAAATCATTGAAAACAAGTCAAAAGTCCATAATTCAAGAAACAAACCGATTGTTTCTCAAGTGAAAGCAAGTAATGTTGATTCTTTGGAGATGGCCAAACTTACCGATGCAGTAACTCAAGTAACTATTGCCGTAGCCACTATGATGAAACAAATTCAAGCCCCAGCTTCAGCTTCTGTAAAAGCTGTCAAGGAATCTTGTGTTACTTGTGGCGGTGCTCATTCTTACCGACAATGTCCTGCCACCGATGGCAACACTTTTACGGGCTATCATGACAATATTCAAGGATACGTTTCAGCAACCGTGGTGAACAATAATTATAATCAAGGTTATCGTCCCCAAGGAGACCCATACTTCCGTGCTAGCAATCAAATGGGTCCTTCTGGTTTTCCTCCCGTTCAAAATAATCAAAATTGTTTTAATCAAAATCAAGGTTACAACCAGAACCAAGGAAATAATCAAAACCAAGTGTTTAATCAAAATCAAGGACGAGGGAATAATTTCAATCAAGCTTCAACTTATCAAGCTCCAACTTATCAAGCTCCAACTCATCAACCATAAGTTGTGGCACAAAGTGATTTTCAAGCTTACATGAAGGCAAATGATGCTGTAATGAAAAACATTCAAACCCAAATGACCTCATTGACAAATCCGAACATTGAGCTTAAAAGCATGTTTGGTCAATTCATGAAAATGAATACCACTTCTTCTTCGGGTTCGGGTTCGTTGCCAAGTAACACCGTTCCCAACCCACGTGAAGATCTTAAAGCTATCACCACTCGGAGTAGTGCTACTTTAGTTGGACCCTTGGTTCCTTCTCCTCCTCCTCCTTCTAAGGAGGTGGACCGAGAACCGGAGACGAAAACGGACCAGGTAGTCACCGGGAGTACCAATAATGTCCCACCTCCGGTTGTCCAGCCGTCTCCCGCTTCTACTTCTTCTACTCCTATTTCATCTCCTAAGATTACCTAGCCTAATCCGCATCAACCTCTGATTCCATATCCATCAAGGTTGAATAAGGAAAAGTTGCAAGGAAAAGATGATATTCAAATTCATAGTTTTTTACAAATGTTTAAGAAAATCCACTTCAATATCAGCTTTTCCGAGGCTCTTGCTCACATGCCTAAATTTGCAAAAATGATTAAGGATCTCCTTATGAATAAGGAGAAACTTCTTGAAATGACAAATACACCCGTGAATGAGAATTGCTCCGCTATGATCCTCAAAAAGTTACCCGAAAAACTCAGAGACACGAGCAGGTTTCTCATTCCTTGTGATTTCTACGGGCTCGAGACATGCATGGCCCTAGCTGATCTAGGTGCTAGCATTAACTTGATGCCACTTTCTATGTGGAAAACACTATCCCTTCCTGAGCTTACTCCTACTCGAATGACCCTCGAATTAGCTACCTGGACTGTGTCTTATCCAAAAGGTATAGCCGAGGATGTTTTCGTTCAAGTAGGAAAGTTTACATTCCCAGCCGACTTTGTGGTGGTTGACTATGAGGTTGATCCTCGGGTTCCTCTTATATTGGGGAGACCTTTTCTAAGGACGGCCCATGCTTTAGTTGACGTACACGGCAAAAAGTTAACCTTGCGAGTCGGTGATGAGGAATTGGTCTTTAACATTGAAAGTGCCTCAAAACACCCTCAAAAGCATAGTGATAATTCAATCCATAAGATTGACATTCTCGATACTACATGCGAGGAACATGTTCATGAGGTGCTTAATTTTCAAAAGTCAATTAATCCAACGAGTGGCCGTCCCACTCTTTCTCCGGACCCTATGGTCGAGTCTCTCTCCTCTTCTTTCACTCCCTTCGGAGATAGTGACTTTCTTTTGGAGGAGACCGAAGCATTTCTTTCTCTTGATGATTAGATACCACCGGGTATTGATGATGACACCTACGACTCGAAGGGAGATATTCTTTTTCTAGAAAGATTACTAAATGACGATCCTACACCCGATCTCCCTCCTATTCCTCAACCCGTATGTTTGATTAATGATGCCGAAAAGATTAAATCTTCTATCGATGATCCTCCAGATCTTGAGCTCAAGGACTTACCTTCCCACCTCGAGTACGCGTTTTTGGAGGGAACTTCCAAGTTACCCGTCATAATCGCTAAAGACTTGAAGAGGGAGGAAAAAGAGCAGCTTCTAAAGGTTTTAAAATCACACAAACGGGCGATAGCTTGGAAAATATCTAATATTCGAGGCATTGATCCAAATTTTTGTACTTATAAGATATTAATGGAAGATGATTTTAAACCACATGTTCAACACCAGAGACGGGTAAATCCTAAAATCCATGAAGTAATCAAAGCAGAAGTCATAAAACTTCTCGATGCTGGATTGATTTATCCCATTTCTGATAGTCCTTGGGTGAGCCCGATTTATGTCGTACCCAAAAAGGAGGGTATGACGGTTATTACCAATGAAAACAATGAGCTTATTCCTACACGATTGGTCACGGGTTGGCGCGTTTGTATTGACTACCAAAAGTTGAACGACGCCACCCGTAAAGACCACTTTCCTCTCCCTTTTATGGATCATATGTTAGAGTGATTAGCAGGAAACGAATTCTATTGTTTCTTAGACAGATTTTCTGGCTATTTTCAAATCCCAATTGATCCCAAGACCAGGAAAAGACCACTTTCACCTGTCCTTATGGAACATTTGCTTATCGACCAATGCCTTTTGGTCTTTGCAATGCTCCAGGGACATTCCAAAGGTGTATGATGGCAATTTTCCACGATATGATTGAGAAAACTATGGAAGTTTTCAAGGATGACTTTTTGGTCTTCGGGGATTCATTCTCATCGTGCCTTTCCCATTTAGATACTATGTTACAACGGTGCGAAGACACCAACTTAGTTCTAAATTGGGAGAAGTGCCACTTCATGGTCAAATAGGGCATTGTCCTCGGCCATAAAATCTCTAAAAATGTACTTGAAATTGATAGAGCTAAAGTAGATGTGATTGTAAAACTTCCACCCCCGACCACGGTTAAAGGGGTTAGGAGCTTCTTGGGTCATGCCGGTTTCTATAGGAGATTTATACAAGACTTTTCCAAAATAGCTCGGCCAATGACTCACCTCTTGGAAAAAGACACTCCTTTCATCTTTTTGGACGAGTGTCTTGCTTCTTTTAAGATTCTTAAATAGAGGTTAACCGAAGCTTCTATCCTTGTGTCTCCGGACTAGGATTTGCCGTTTTGAACTTATGTGTGACGCTAGTGATTATGCTGTTGGAGCAGTTTTAGGACAAAGGAAAGACAAATATTTTAGGCCTATACACTATGCTAGTAAGACCCTCTCGGATGCTCAAACTAATTACACCGTTACCGAAAAAAAGCTTTTAGTTATGGTTTATGCATTCGAGAAGTTTCGGTCTTACTTAGTCTTATCCAAGACCATAGTATATACGGATCACTCGGCATTAAAATACCTTTTTAATAAGCAAGATGCTAAGCCGAGGTTGATCCGGTGGATTCTCCTGCTCCAAGAATTTACTATTGAAATTCATGATAAAAAGGGAGCAAAGAATCTCGCGACCAATCATTTAAGCAGATTAGAAAACCCGTACCAAGGAGATCGTGTTGGAATGGAAATAAATGACAATTTTCCTCATGAATCACTTAGTATGATATCTCTTAATCCCGACAATAAACCCCCGTGGTTTACCGACATAGCAAACTACTTAGTGGGGAATGTGCTTGTTAAAGAGATGTCATCCCAGTAGAAAAAAATAATTCTTTAAGGATATTCGACACTATTTTTGGGATGGCCCCTATCTCTTTCGGATTTGTGCTGATCAGATTATTCGTCGGTGTGTGGACGGGCAGGAAGCTATGGACATTCTCCAAGCTTGCCATAATGGACCCACCAGGGGACACCATGGCCCGAACTACACCGCGAAAAAAGTTTTTGACTCCGGTTTTTTTGGCCCGCCATTTATCGTGATGCCCAAGACCTTGTCACGCATTGTGACTCGTGTCAGCGTCAGGGAAAGATCTCACAACGAGATGAAATTCCCCAAAATCCTATTCAGGTTTGTGAGATTTTTAAACTCTAGGGCATCGATTTCATGGGGCCATTCCCGTCTTCAAGAGTGAACCGATATATTCTCGTGGCTGTCGACTATGTTTCGAAATGGGTTGAAGCGAAAGCGCTCCCCACCAACGACGCCCGAGTAGTGGTTAAGTTTTTAAAATAATTATTTTCTAGATTTGGAACCCCACGGGCCATCATTAGTGATCGAGGGACACATTTTTGTAACGACCAATTTTCTAAAGTTCTTCAAAAATATGGTGTTACGCATAGGCTTTCGACCTCGTATCACCCACAAACCAGTGGCTAGGTGGAGGTTTCCAATAGAGGTTTAAAAAGGATATTAGAAAGGACGGTAGGCGAGCATCGGGCGAGATGGGCCGATAAACTTGATGACGCCTTGTGGGCTTTTTGTACCGCTTTCAAAACACCGATCGGGTGTACTCCTTATAAGTTGGTATACGGAAAAGCTTGTCATCTCCCCATCGAGCTTAAGCATAAAGCCTACTGGGCCTTGAAATCGACTAACTTTGACCTAAAAACCGCGAGTGATCACCGTAAAGTTCAACTTGATAAATTAAACAAACTTTGGGATCAGGCCTATGAGAATTCTTTGATCTACAAAGAGAAGACAAAGAAGATTCACGATTCTAAGATCAAAAACCATGAATTTCACGTTGGAGATCGTGTCCTTCTTTTTAATTCTCGTTTGAAGATGTTCTCGGGCCAATTAAAATCCCGCTGGACTAGACTGTTCACCGTGGCACAAGTTTTCCCTTATGGGACCATTGAGTTATCTCAAGCTGATGGTCCTAACTTTAAGGTGAACGGTCATAGACTTAAGCACTATTTTGGAGGGGACATTCCACATATAGTTTTCCCGGATCTCCAAACTTTCCCCATGGACCAATGAATTCAGGGTCGAGTCAGGCTCGTGACTCGGTTAACAAAAACAAGTGCTTCGCGGGTGGCAACCTATGCTTATCCTTCTATCTTCTTTCTATTTTCTAATAAGTATGTTGTGATGAGGCTCGCCTCTTTCTCGTGCTTCATGTTTTGTGGTTTGTGATGTTTGTCCAGGATTGCCCGGATTTTAAAGGCTCTCGTGCTCGGTGTTTTGTCCATCGTTCACTCGCTCTTCAAATCCTTAGCATGCTTATATTGGGAATCCGATATCCTAAATCTTATCGATTAACATTTATCTTTAACATAATTAATAAACGGCTTTAGATTTGCTTAGAGACCCCTTTATATCAAGATTATGCATTGAAATTAGTATGGGGGTATTAATCTCACATTGAGGACAATGTGTAGTTTTAGTATGGGGGAATCTATCGATTTGATTATGCCTGCGACCGTTGTTCTCACGTAACCCGTTTTTCCACCAAAAATATGTGATTTGTGTGAAAATAGCAAAATTTAAAAATTTTTGTGCATGAAAAAAAGTGATAAATGTTGGAATAAAATGATGAAATAAGTGTTGTGACACAAATAAAGGTGAGACGAGAAATAAATTTTGATCCGACTGGTTTTATACCATAGCTTTTTCCTTAACATATTTACATCGAGTTTGTTGCTAGTCTTATGTAGGCTTATCCATTATGCCGAACTCGATTGATTAGAATTAAGATTTGCCAGTCTATGTGACTTGTTAAAGTGCCGATCTTAATTCGCTAGGCTAAGCATTTGCAAGTCTCTTTCTTAGAGATTTTAAATTGCGAAGAACGAGAAATGATAGAGTCGAGTATAAGTCATGATATTAAGCGTGGAATAGTTGGTTTTCTTTAGAGCTCATAAGTATTAATTGTGGCTTTTTCTCCCATTAGTTTGTCTCACTTGTATATTAATAATGTTTAATAAATAAGGTTGTCTGGTTCAACTTAATCTTTAGTGAATTCCCACTAGCTTGGAAGACGATGCCAATAAGATAGGTACATATCAGGATTCGGAATTTGGCATACTATATATATCATATGAATAATTGCTTTACTTACACCTTAAAGAGCCTAAGGGTATATGGTGTAAGTAGAGTAAATCATGAGATTACTTATGCCTTAAAGAGCCTTAGGGTATATGGCGTAAATGATTGAATCATGTTTAATAATTGATTTGTTTGTACCTTAAAGAGCCTTAGGGTATATGGTGCAAATTAAATCTCACTTGATTTATGTCTTAAAGAGCCTTAGGGTATATGACGTAAATCAAGTTAAATAAATAAGTAGCCTAATAAAAGCCAAATTTCGGTCACCTCGATGTGAACCTCATCGGTTTTCAAGGATAGGGGTTGAAGCTAATTTTTATCTTCAACCATCCCGCTTTATTTTTGGATTTAATAAATATCAAAATAAGTCTTAAAGAGCCTTCAGGTATATGACAAAAATAAAATCTTGAGATACAAAATTAGGAATAAGGGAGGAAAAGTAATACACAATTAGTATTTATGAGTAGTGTTAGTATCATGACTTGTATTTGACAATGATCTTGTTTTTAAGCTTAGTATGGAAAAGTGAAAGTTGGGGACGATGAATTTATTTTGCTTGTTCCATGATCCTAAGTATTATCAAGAATAATGAAAGCACAATGTTATGAAGTGTTGAAATATGGAAAGTTATGAAAAAGCATAAAAAATGGAAAAATGTTGAAAAGGGAAAAACGGGGCTTTTCAAAGCTAATGTTTCTTTAATCCCTTAAGATGAATACTTAGCTACTTTTCGAGGTAATTAATCAAGGGGGATTAAGATTCTTAGTTTTCTAAAGTGTTATTTATAATATTGCGTGAGGACATGACAATACTTTAGTATGGGGGAATTTGGTATGTGCTATTTTACACATACCTTTTTCTTAATAAAACGAGCTAAAAAGACCAAAAATGACCAAAAACATGATAAAAATGCATTGTATACGTTTGTTTTGTGAATTGTGTCTTGCAGGTACGGATATTGATTAAAAAGGACAAAATAAAGCCCAAAAAGGACAAAACCGGACACGAGAATGAAAGAGCGTGAAAAGCCGAGGCCAAAGGTGTGCATTTATTAAGGAAAAATCCAAGACAAGCCCGTAAACCCTAAAATTCCCAAAACCGTCAAAATAAATAACACCGTTAGTCCTTAAAACATCAAAAGGACTAACGGTCGTTAATTTTTACACTACAAACCAAAAAGATTGTTAAACTAACACTTAACAACCGTTAAGTGTTATACAACACTTTCACTAAACACAAAATCAAAAGGCCCAAACCATAAACCTTTTCCCGAAGCCCAATTCCTTTTTCATATGAAAATAGCCCAAGTCAACCCTTTTTAAAACTTGGTCAAAACAAACGAAAAGAGAAAAGAAGGGCGGGAACAGTTTTACTGTTCACCCTCCTTTCCCAACTTTACCCTGCACCCAATTACCCTCTTTAAATGAAAGTCAACCCTTCCAGAAACTTAATGACGCACACAATGACGCCTTTGGGAGCCACGTTGGCAATCCCAAGGCCAATCATTGGCAAATCATGCGTGGAGGGCATTCAACGACCAAGATGAGAGCGGTTATGAGTGGATGGCTGAGATTAAAGAAGCAAGGAGCGTCCAGAGGCCTAGAACCTTCATCTCTTAGCTATAAAAGGAAGAGCTCTCACACACACACGAGGCATCTAGTGTAGTTCTAGCTTAATTAGTCATTCTAGCTTATTGTAACGTTTTTAGCTTATAGTTTTTCAATTATTGTAATTTTCCTTTTCAAAAGCTTGTACTCAGTTTAAATAATCAATAAAAGTTCAGTTTTATTATTGTTTAATTTTAATCATGTTTTTACCTTAAATGCTCTTATGGATTAATAAGCTCTTTAATACTCTTATAAGCTCAATAAGCTTTCCTAATCACTAATAAGCTAGTTAAATACTCATTTAAGCTCTCAAAGCTTAACTGAGCTTGATAATACTCAAATTCCTCCCCAAAATATACCTCAGCTTATATTTGAAGGGAAACCAAATTTGGAACGGCTTCCATGACCTTACTAGCTTATCTCTGATAAGCTAGAGCTCTGTAAGATAAGCTCTAAGAGCAGCTATAAACCTTGTTTGTGCAAAGGCTTTTGTAAGTTCTCTTTTTACGTTTTGAAGCTTAATTTTGCAATTTACCTTATTACTGCTTATTGTCTGCTTAATGTTGTTTAAAATAGCTTAAATTGCTTATTTTAGTTGTTTGATGCTTATTTAGTTCAATTGTTAGTTTACATCTTAGTTCACATGTATTTGATATAAAATAGTGAAAAATCCAATATTTGCATAATCTGTTAGCTTATTGATGCAGCTTATTTGATTGATGAAATTTGTTTAATAGGTCTTTAATAAGCTAATTACTATCTGGTATTGATAATCTAAGCTTTAAATCTCAGTTTTATAAGCTTAAAATGATGTTAAGCTGTCTAAAGGGGTGTTTGGCACAGGACAACATTAACAAGAGTTAGTGCTGTCAAGTGTTTTATAGTTCTTTAGAATGAGTTTTAAATTCAAATTTAAGGTTTATAAGGTTAGGATTTAAGGTTTTTGTAGGTTAAATCAAGTTTTAATAAGATTGTGTGTTATTTGTTTGAATCTGAGTTCACAAGCTCAGATTAATAAGCTCTTTGTGTTTTGGTCTGTTCTTAGTTGCATTGGTTGGTGATTTGCTCTTATGTTAATGTTTGAATGGTGTAGTAATCATAAACTTAAGGTATGCATTTTTGGTTTTAAGTTTGGCTGCAAATTTCTGTCTATTGCCTCAGTATGCAAATCAACCTTCCTGCCTTTTTTAATCTAAATTTTAAGTTGGCTTAAGCTAGATTCAGGTTTTGAAATTTGGTGCACAAATAGCTTATAGGTTAAATTAGATCTGTTAGGGATTATTTTAGGTTAAACAGCTTGTTTGCTTATCTGTTTTAGGTCTGCAAATTAGTCCTTTAAAGTTTTGATAAAAAGTTAAAAAATCAAAAAATAGATAATCAGCATAAGTAGCTATTTCTTATAGCCTTTTCTTTGCTTTTTTGAATTTCAAAATGATTTTTGATTATTGATTTAGATAGATTTTAGTATAGGCTTTAAGGTTTTATAAGTCATTTTGTCATAAGGATCTGTTCAGTTGCTTAAAAATAAGCTCAAAAGTGCCCTGTTGGACAGTTTGGCTAGTAGTTTTTATTAAAGTGCTTAATTGCTTTTCTTAGCTTTTGGCTTATTGTTTTTGCTTAAATGTTGTTCGGTTTTGCTTATTAGACTAAGGTTAGAGTGATTTTAGTATAATTAGTTTTGGTTTGAGCTTATTCAAGCTTATGAGCTTTTTCAATTAAGTATTAAAACTAGAAATCGTTTTAAGTCATAACTGTGGGTTTTAAGCTTAAATTCTGGCTTGTTTCTTAAGTTTAAAAAAATATTTCTTTTACAAAAGTTGTTTAGAATAAGCTGTTTCATAAGTTCGTGTAAAAAGTTTTGCAAAATAAAAAAAAAGAGGAATTAGGAAAGTCAAGGGTCAGCAAGGCTCAAACCCTTGACCTCAACCATATTCAACCCTTTTAAACACTCACCTCATAACCACTGTGCCCTTGGGACTTTTACGTCCTAAGGTGCACCAACAATACTTTTAACACCTTTTAAGCTTTGTTTGTTAATAAGCACTTCGAGTGCTTTATAGATTTTTCATGGCTTATTCGTTTAAGCCTTTTCTTACCCATCATTTTTCCTGCATTTTTCTCATCAATAGCAACTTTCAGTGTTTTTCTAAGATTTTTAATATGAACTTTAGTATTTTTCTTTTATTTTATTAGTTTAAAAACTTTAAAAGAAAAACATAAAAAAAACAAAAAAAAAATTTCTTTTTCTGAAAATTTTCTTTTAATTTTTAGAAAGTTTAGGAATTAAATTTACGTTCGTAGGGCTTAATTTTGAAATACTTGCTTTCTTTTTGCGTTTTCTTTAATTCTCGTTAACGTTTTAATGTCTAAGTTCTTAATTGCTTAGTTGTTTTCCTTCCTTTGCATGATTTACGTGTTTTTAGCTGTAGAAATAGAAAACAAATCAAATCCTCGAATTATTCAATTACGCGATCACAAACTAGACCGAATTTCTATTCACACTTCGCCGAGGACAAACGACCGGGAGGTTTTAGGGATTGCTTTGGTCAAAATCAATCTTCTTAAATCTTTTGGAATACGTCTACTACTATACTATAATTGTATTTGCCTCTTAATTACACATACTTGTTTGTATGTGTGGTTTGGGGTGAATCAAACATCATTATTGTCTAAATATATGTTGATGACATTATATTCGGATCAACTTGTCAAAAAATGTGTGATGACTTTGCCAAGATCATGCATGATGAGTTTGAAATGAGTATGATGGAGGAACTAAATTTTTTCTTAAGATTACAAATAAAACAATTAGATGATGGAATATTTTTTAATCAATCAAAATATATTAAGGAAATGCTTAAGAAATTTAGACTAGAAGACTCCAAGCCAATAAAAACCCCTATGTCTACGGAAACCAAACTCACGAGAGACGAAGAAGGTGAGTCCGTAGATAATACCAAATATAGAGGCATGATAGGTAGTTTATTATACTTAACGGCAAGTAGACTCGATATATGTTTAGTTGTTTTTGCCTCCTTTATGGCATGATTTAAGAGGATCCCATAAACCTCTCACTAGAAGCGGTTGTTTAATTTTTCAAACGTTATCTTTCAGATACATTAAAGGCATACGCTTTAGAATTATGGTATCCTAAGGGATCCGGCCATAGAAACAGTAGTGTAAGCGGATTCAGTTATGCTGGGGGAGAGATTACGTAGATCGCAAGAGCACTATGTGGCGTTGCTCGGTTTTATGAGATGTTGTCCTAACATCTTGGTTTTCAATGAAAGCAAACAGTCTTGCCATCTCTACAACCGAAGCGAAATATGTAAAAGGCCGGAAAGGTATGTCAACAAGCCTTGTGGATGAAACAAGCTCTCATAGACTATGGCGTTAGGTTAGATGACATTCCAATAATGTGTGATAACAAAGGGGCTATAAACTTAAGTAAGAATCCCGTTGAACACTTACGAACAAAACACATTGAGATTCACCATCACTTCCTTCGCGATAATGTTCAAAAAGGGAATATCTCTATAGAAAAGGTCTCATCGAAAGACAACATAACCGATATTCTAACTAAACCACTTAAACATGAGCCATTTAACTACTTACGTCTAGGTCTAGGAATGATGGAACAAATTGATTAAGTTTTTGGCATAATAATGAAATGATAATCATCAAAGAACTGTTTGTCAAAAATCTGAGAATTTTTTTTTCTCAACAGGTGGTGGCCCCCTTAATTCATAAAGGGCGGCCCCCTTAATTTTAAGGGGACCGGCTAGACTTTAAGGGAACCACCCACTGACAATTTTTTTTTCTTCTCTCTGTGTTTAGGTTTCTATTTTCCACAAAAACACAAAATTGGGAAAAGTCTATAAGCAAACTCTTACAAATTCTTCTATCTAAATGCATATCTCATTATACATACATACAATAGTCTTAATCTATCATTTTCTAAAAAGTCTTTCTCACAACTAGGAGCACATGAAAATCAATTTTCATATATTGTTGAGATATGCTAAAAACATCTTTCACATATGCATAATGTTCTCTTACTTGTTGTCAAAAGTATATAATCTAATATATATTTTCGACAATCTTGGTTGAGCAAAATTAAATCAAGGATCACTTGGATTATTTCTTAGGTGTTACATGTCTTAGTGTCGAAATAATCACTACTCCACATTTGTTGCACTTAGGCACACACTAGTATTTGCACAAAAGTTTGGTTCGTTTTTAACTTAACCCTCTTGTCAAGAAAAATTCTTTGTGCATTATATCTAGTTACTATTTCATATGCTCTTCACTCTTTTGGTCTTCAATTCATATATGATTATATGATAAAATTATGTGAAATAGTTTAATCCTACATATGTAGAATGTTGAATGCTTAATTGCTATGTGTTAAAAATCTTAATTGCCACCAAAACAGAAACCATCACACAAAATTTTGAGAAAAATCGGTTTTTGGGAAATTTGAGAAATGGCAGTTGGCGGCCCCCTTAATTCATAAAGGGCGGTCCCCTTAATTTTAAGGGGACCGACCCCTAATTAAGGGTACCGGCCTAGCATGACACGGGTAAAACAGTATTTTTTTTCTTTCGACCAAATACCCTCTATACTTAGCTAATGTTTCCTTAAATTCACAAACATTTCTTGGATTTGATCCTTTAAATGTTCATTATTCCTAATTTTAACCCTTCCTCCACTATAAATACATTCTCAACCGTCATCATCACAATCATCCTCATCAATGACATCTCCTAACAAACCCACATCCAAACCATCAAGGGTAGCCAAAATAAGTGTGAAACCCATTTAGAGGAAGAAACTAAACCCTTGTAACACATCCAATGGGCTCAATGTAAATTTACCTACACCAATGCCAAAACCACTCACTCCTCATCATGAACCATCTTAAGAAAACAATCACCTCAATCAAGCATTACCAAATCCTTACATTAAGGACACTCCCACATCACCACAAGTTGTCTTACATCCTCCACTTCCCATCTCACCTATCAACTCACATGTTACTCACACTCAAGCTCCACCTCAAAGTGACAACCAAACTCAACATGCATCACCTCTATCTCTAAGTAGAGAAAGCCTAGTTGATGACATTAATCAACTACAAGACCTATCAAACCTCTTAGCCATGCATCTCTCTCAACAACAAAACAACATTCCCTCATCACCTTACTCTCTAAACCTACCACATACCCTCAACACTAACCAAGTTGAAACCCATGTTGGGTATTGCCCTTGTTGCATCTTCACTCAAAAACAATTCATTGCTTTAAGTAAGGATATCAATTGGATTAAATTCCTCCTCACTCGACTATATCCACCACCTAGAGTTCAAAGAGATTACCCTTCCACAACCGCCTTCGCTCCAAACTCTCCATCAACAACCAACTAATCTCGTAATATGCCAACAAATAATCGTCAAACCCTTTTGTGCCGCAAGCATGTCAAAAAAATAAATCCTTCTTTGACTATTTAGGATTTTCTTTTATGATGTATTAATATGCTTCTAAAGCATATTTATTTTTTCTTTTATGTATGCTTGTGTGTAGTTTACATACATTGTCCTAAATAAATGAAGTATCTTTTACTTTGATGTTTGCTTGCACTTGTCATATTTTTCCTTCCTTCTTGCTACATGTTAGAAATACATGTATTGTTCTAACCCGTTTTTGTAGCCAAGAAACCATAGATCTATTCCTTGGTACCCTCGAACGAGAAGGAGCACACATCAAGGGGGAGCATTTATTCCGTCGATTTTACTAGCAATCCTCGACGATGCCTTTTTGATTCTACAAAAAGGGGGAGAAATGACATAAAACTCACTAAATACTTGTTTAAAAATAATTTTACATTTAATGAGTTTAAATTTTGTAATCATCAAAAAGGGGGAGATTGTTGATAGAAATAATGCCTAAAAACATTATCAATATTTTTCACATCTTTACTTTTTGATAATCACAAAATATAAAAACGTTCAACGTAAAATTAAAACGTAAACAAGAAAATTTGTAGTAATTTTTTCATTTCGAAAAACTATATCACTTTCAAGGATGTAATAAATAAATGCTTAATGCATTTTATGATCAAAGGGAAATTTTTTTGCAAACCTCACACTTTTATAAAATGTTGTAAAACATTTTTATATAACATTACAAAAAACATTTTTTTACAATTAAAGAAAATGTTTTATTCAAAATAAACATTTTGAAATTTAAATTTTCAGACCTAAAACGGCTAGAAAGTTCCAGAAAATTCTCCCTACACAAAAGGACAAAATAGGGAGCGCCCAGTCTAGGGCGGCCCCCTTAAATACACGGGCGGCCCCCTTAATTTTAAGGGGACCGCCCACCTATTTAAGGGGACCGCCTATAGACTAACGCTCCTCTAGTTTGTCCTATAAATACTGGACTATTCCTTACTATTTTCTCACCTTTTGCACTCATTCTTTCTGTTCTAAAACACCCCACACATCTCACTAAAATCCTTTGATCATTTAATCATAAAGCTTTGTTTTCAAGTGATCCAAACTTAATTCCTCAAGTGTAAGAGAAGAATACTTCCATCATCAAGTGAAGAAGTATTACACCTTTGTGTGTTGTTGCAATCTTATTGCATCCATATCATAACTTGTAAATCATTTGTAAATCTTGTAAAGTTGTGTAGTTGTTAGATCTTGGTGATTGTTGTAAGTATAGTTAGATCTTGGTGATCTTTCCTAGTAGTGTTAGTTAGGTGTGATTATAGTAGTGGCTTGGTGAAGTAGTGGTGTGAAGAAAACTAAGGTGTGAAGAAGTTGTGTAGTCGTGATCAAGTCGTGAAGCAAAGTTGTGTAGTGAAGTTGTGAAGTTGTGGTAGATTGGTTCTAGCTAAGATTAGAACTCGACATCTAGCTTAGTGTCGGAAATCAAGATAAGCGAAAGTTGTGTAAGGTTTTCTCCGCCATAAGGGAGCTTGTTGACATAGTGAAGAAAACTCTCGAGTTAGGTGCTCGAGGAGTGGAGTAGGGCGAAGAGGTGCTTCGTTATCGAACCACTATAAATCCTCGCGTTGTGGTTTGATTGTTCTTACTTTGATCTCTTGGCTTATATTATTTTCTCATACTGTCCTATTAATTGTTTAGATAAGTATATTGTTCATATTGTGCAAGTATTGAATTCACATAAAGTCGAATCTAGAATTTTTACAAACACTTTAAAATCTTAAATTAAAAAGCGGTAAACTATTCAACCCCCCTTCTAGTTTTCCACAACAACAAATCTTCTAAACAACTTATAGTGTAGATGTGATGTGCTAGTCCATCAAAATGGTCAGATATGAGCTCCTAAGCACTCTTCACTCATACCCAGCTTCCTTCTTATTACCTGCTGCGGAGAAAAGAAAATGCGGCTTAGCTAAAGCTTAGTGAACATATATAAATGAAACAGATAGATCAAACATATGTAGTAAATGAAATGGAATCAGAGATTTCATATATCATCAGATTTGAACGAATAAGTGGCCAACAAAACATATAGAAATGCCTACCGAGCTCGAAACCAATGTCTAAAGCATGTCACATGCTTAGACCCTACAATCAAATGCATAGCATATCATATCAAATTGTACATGGGAGCTTAAGCTCCTGATGTACCCTACAAAGTGTGCAATGGGGTGTTGGCACCACACTAAGCCATGCACCAAAACGTAACAAAACGAAGTACCTAGGATACATCCATATGCTCCCTATAAATCAAATCATATATGACCAAGTGCATAATAAAGCATACAAAACAAAAGGGAACGCCGTGGACTGATCACACCGCCACCAATAGTTTCACGCCATTGGTGCCTCAATGACGCGGCTATGATACCTCCATGGCTAGTTAGCTCGGGCATCAGAACAAAACAAAGGGTTCATATATCATATCGAAATGAAACATATTATGTCCAAAGAAGATCATGTCTAAACAAAACGAATAAGTTCATATCATGGCAATATCAAATGAAGCATGTATCAAACGAATTCAAAGGGCTCAACGAAGTTATCAAATAAAGTTGCAACAAATAACGAATCATAGGATATGAAACATTAGAGATCTCAGCGAGGCAAATAGATACGGAGCAAAAGTCATGAGAATCCTTAAAAGAAATGATAGAATATCTGTACCAACAAGAAATGCATATGGAAGAAACCAACAAAACGTACCAACGAACAAAGCAACATGTATCGCATAACTATACATATCAACAACGATAAATGAGAAGGATAAAATCCTTGCATGAATGATCAATGTTAACGAAAGAACCAATGAAGCGTACTTATAAACAAAATGGGGTAAAGAAATAATAGCCACAAGGCTAATAAAGAGGTTTTGTTGAATATAATGTTTTAAGAAACAAGAATGCTCAAAAGGCTAGATTAAATATTTTTATGAACAAATAAGCAAACGACTATCGATCAACGCCAACGAAAGAATAGGTGAATCATAAGAATAATAAGTAGAAGATGTGAGAGTATCCGTACTAATATTTTACAGACAAATAACGCTTAAAGAGAGAGTAGATATATTCGTACCTTAAATTATAAGTACACGTGCATGCACTAGAAACTCGACTACGCATCCTTCTAATAATCTACAAGATTATACCCACTATTATTTGACTTTTTGCAAGTAACTTATGGCTCAAGTTTTACCTCCAAATAGAAACACGCATATATGGAAGTCGAACACGAACAATAGAATAAACGAGACACGATCGAACCCGCAACCCGACGTACGCGAACAACTAAAATACCAATCGCAAACCAGAACTTAGTCCCGCACGGACTGGAACCAAACCGAAAGCACTAGAACAACCAAAACCAAAACCTGGAGACGTACTCGCGTACATGAACAGAAGCCCACCATACGATCCAAGCCAATGTGAACCCAAACTGATTCGGTTTGCTATTCTCCTACACTTGTATAAATGCACACAGAACTTTTTGTTTGAAACCTGTTTAGGTTTTGTTGAGATTTGAGTGTTTGTGAGGGAGAAGTGAACATCAATTGCTCATATACTCGCATGTGAAACTAACTCAGCAAAAAAAAGGCAGAGATAGATGTATATAAGTGACCAAGTAGGTCTTGATTAGGTACTTATCACGTTTCTTAAATTTTCACATAAAGAGTCAGTATTGGCTAATAAGTTGGCAATTTTGGACGTGATTGTTTGATGGTTTCTAATTAACTCTTTATATTTTTTTAAACGAGGTTTGTCACCTGCGCGCTGCCGCGGAGCACGCGAGACAATTTTTGCAACGGACCGATAACGCCAAGTACTATTTTTCAGCGATTGAGACTCACCGTGCAACGAACCAGTAACCTTAAAGACTATTTCCGTAAACATTTTAAAATATACATTAAACTTCAACAATTTTTATAAAATCGTACGCATATCAGAACATTGCAATATTAGTCTCGTTTTGTTTGCAATTCCACGATCTTTTCAGCGATTTTTTTTCCCGAATGAATCAATAGATTTGCGCTCCGTAATTGACGAATAAAGTTTATTTTTTTGAAAAGTCATAAGTAGGTGAAAGTTGAGGGTGCGTTTTGAAAATTGAGTTTCAAAAAATATGATAGAAAAACGTAAATAGGTTAAAGTTCATGGTGCGTTCTGAAAATTCAATTTTTTATATATATATATTAAACTTCAACATTTTTTATAAAATCATACGCATGTCAGAGGCGATGCAATATTGGGCTCGTTTTGTTCGCAATTCGGCGATATTTTCAATGACATTTTTTTCCGAATGAATCGGTAGATATGCGTTCAATATTTGACGAATAAAGTTTGTTGTATAAAAAAGTCGTAAATAGGTTAAAGTTCAGGGTGCGTTTTGAAAATATAAAAAAAAAATATTTCTCAAAATGCGTGCGTAGAAGAATATTTTATTCCAAGTTCTGTTCATAGCTTTTCGCTCTTTTATATATATTTATAATGATTTCATTTACTAGATTTACTAATTTATTAAATGATACTTATTGCTATTATATAGGCTTAAATTGTTTCCAACGTCGTTTGGTCTCGACCCACAAAACCAGACCAAAACAATAAGTTGGTTTACTTATTATATATGCTTTGTTTTCAAAGATTTCATTGTGTTATATTGTAAACGTATTAAATATGATACTAGCCAAATATACGTAGATATACATAACGAAAACTTAGAGTATTATAATTCTACCACCCTTAAAAATTAATTTTTTCCGCGAAATTTTGATCGAATCATACGCAGCCACTAATGAAAAGATATGAACGTTTCGTTATGTTTTGTTTTTTTATTTAAACGGGTGCGCATGTATTACTAGAATATTTAAACTTTTTGAGTGTTATAGATTTCTAGCTAGAAAACAAACCTTGTGTATAGCTCTAACATTATTATATCACTAGCCTTAAAAACTTTGCTCTTTCTTTTGAATGTATGCATGTATGTGTGAATACATGTATTAAATTTTTAAGAATTGGACTACTTACTCGAGATTCAGATAGCATCGGAGGTGGAGGAAAGGAGAAGAAGAAAAAGAGAAGAAAACTTGTAGACTTGTAAGAAACCTCCAATTTAATGTCGTAATTTAGTGTGCAATTAATGTATTTATTAATTTTTTTAATTATTAATAATAATAGCAATCTATAGAAACTATCAATCATAAACAATATTCACAAAAAAGGTAAAATCAGAAAATCGTTAAACAATATTCGCCTCACCGAACCCGCTGCTTTGCACGTGTGCCATGCTAGTAAGCTTAAAAACATAAATATGTATTCACAGCTCATGTGTGCAAACAAGACTTATGTACATTATGCGTGGTTGTACTAGCTTAGTTACATCAGTGTATAAAAAGTAACAAGACGTATAATATACAGATACAATGATTTTTGCACAGATTAATACTTTGATAGCATGTTTAATCATCTCGAAGCTAAACAAGGGAGTTGGTTAGGTATCGCAAGAATCGTTTAGACAATCAATGCTTGCAAAATCAATAATGTTATAATACAACGATGATAGTATGTTATCAAACTTGGAGACAACTTTATGGACAGATAATCCACAGTAGCGCTTCCCAATCCTTGCGATACACATGTCGATGATTTTCTTGAACATTCTATCTCCTTTAATTAATGGTTGTTCGACAAACTCACTCAAAGGCATCCACTGCATTATCAACAACAAACTCATTGCATTATGCTGACGTGTTCGAACTTTTTTCTGATAAAATTAGTTCAACAGAGAATTTGTCAAATTTACCTTTGCTGCTTTGAACTTCAAGATCATCAATCTTAATCTCACTTGAAACTGGTCTCAACATACAGATGAAGAACAAATCTGATTTTTCAAAAGCCACATTGTGTGCATGCATGTGTCATGTTTACAAAGTCGATCAAATAACTTACAGATAGATATGAATCTTTGTCCACCTTAATATTAATTCTCGGCAGCATACCTAAAAGCTATAACCTCTAGAAATTCGGTCTCAATCTGCAAAAGTTCAAGATTATGAATTTATGATGCTACTAATACCAAGATGTTAAAGGGAATCACTTGATTATTTTTTATGGTTATGTCTTATAAAATTACCCCCCGTTTCCTCTTTTACTTCTCTTACAGCTCCTGTGAAGATCTCCTCCAACTGGTGAGCATTAAAAAGCAGACTAAATATAAGTTGGTGTACTTGTTAGGGTTATGTGAAAGCAAGTTGAAGTCGTTATAAGAATGCAGAATACTTACCTCAAGAATGAAGCCAGTTGGTAGCTTCCAAAGGTCAACAAGCTCAGGTGCACAATGTTTCTCTTGAACCACAAGAACCTGCACACACCCAACCCAACAAGCCTGTTTATTCCCCATAGCTACTAGCTTGTTGAAATTAATTAATTAATTTGGGAGGATGAATAAACCTGATTTTTTTCATTCAAGACGAAACCCCCAACACCTACTTGATGAGATGCATTAGCCGGTAACATACATGGTTCCTCAGGAATCCAATATGTCATCATAACATACCCTGCTTCTGCGTGATGGTACTGAAATCCTTCCTATAAGATACGCATATGAAAACATCATCACCTCAAACTACAAGATCTATATAATTGGTGGAAGTAGCTAGAACGGCTAATCACCTTAACTGCGATAGGAACAAAATCACATTTTTCTAGTGGTAACTTTAGCCATATTCCTTTCTTACCCTAAAAAAACAAGCAATTAAATGAATAAGCATTGTGTTGAAATTGCCCGAGAATAAAATCTTTTTGGGTTTTGAATGTGACCTGTGTCCTCCAAATAGAAACCGATGAGTGAAGGACGGAAGCAAATAGATTAGTGTCAAATGGTAGTTTATCTGGATTTACGATAACTCCACCATACTCGTCATCAAAAGCGTCAAGAAGAAGTCTTTGATTTTCAGTAAACGGAATACTACGATTACTAATAGGAGTGTTGGTGGCATTATCATATCTATAAGGATATTTTGCAACAGCTTGGGTAATCACTTGTGAATTTCTAATATTTAAACAAGCAGCCTCAAGATAACAAGTAGCTGTTTTAACAGAGGCAGAAATTAACAATAAGATAAAAAAAAATACTAATTAGTTTAAAAAAAAATCAAGAATACCATTGTATAAAGAAAAAGAAGAGAATGTAAAGTTCCTAGCCTTTGGAACAATGGAATTTGAGAACGTTTGGTACGTTTTATCCTTTTTGTTCGTTTTCGTTTTTATACGTTTTCATCCGTTTTTATAAGTTCTCATACGTATTTTTACGTTTTGTATGCTTTTATAGGCATTTGAACGTTTCCGTACAGTTTTTTTGACCTTTTGATACAGTTTAAAACGCACGAAACGTACAAAAAAACTTTAGAAAAACGTCAAAAAACGGAAAACGTACGAAAACGTAAAAATACATATGAAAACTAATAAAAACGGATGAAAACGTATGAAGCGTAAAAATACGTAAGAAAACTAATAAAAATAGATAAAAGCGTCCGAAACATAGAAAACATATAAAACGGATGAAAACGTATAAAGCGTTAAAAAACGTACAAAACATTTAAAAACATATAAACACGTTGTAATGTTCGTCACTGGGTTCGGCCTTTTTTGGACGGGTTTGTAATATTTCTTACTGGGTTTGACTTTTTTGGCCGGGTTTGTAATGTTTCTCACTGGGTTTGACTTTTTTTAGCCGGGTTTATAATGTAATGACCGGGTTTGGCATTTTTTGGCCGGTTTTGTAATGTTTCTCACCGGGTTTGACTTTTTATGGTCGGGTTTGTAATGTTTCTCACCGGGTTTGACTTCTTTTGGACGGGTTTGTTATGTTTCTTACTGGGTTTGACTTTTTTTGACCGGGTTTGTAATGTTTTCACCGGGTTTGACTTCTTTTCGCCGGCTGTGTAATGTTTCTCACTGGGTTCAACTTTTTTTGGCCGGGTTTGTAATGTTTATCACCGGGTTTGACTTTTTATGGTCGGGTTTGTAACGTAATTACCGGGTTTGACTTTTTTTTGGCCGGGTTTGTATTGTTTTTGACTGGGTTTAATTTTTTTTGACTGGGTTTGTAATGTTTCTCACTGTGTTTGACTTTTTTGGTCGCTTTTGTAATGTTTCCAACCGGATTTGACTTTTTTGGTCGGGTTTGAAATGTTTGTCATTGGGTTCGTCCTTTTTTTGGTCGGGTTTGTAATATTTCTTACTGGGTTTCACTTTTTTGGATGGGTTTGTAATGTTTCTCACTGGGTTTAACTTTATTTTGTCGGGTTTGTAATGTTTCTCAGTGGGTTTGACCTTTTTTGGCAGGGTTTGTAATGCAATCACCGAGTTTGACACTTTGTGGGCGGCTTTGTAACGTTTCTCACCGGGTTTGACTTTTTATGACCGGGTTTGTAATGTTTCTCACCGGGTTTGACTTCTTTTGGTCGGGGTTTGTAATGTTTCTCACTGGGTTTGACTTTTTTGCTGAGTTTGTAATGTTTTCACCGGGTTTGACTTTTTTAGTCGGGTGTGTAATGTTTCTCACTGGATTTGACTTTTTTGGCCGGGCTTGTAATGTTTCTCACCGGGTTTGACTCATGTTTGACGGGTTTATAATGTTTCTCACTGGGTTTGACTTGTTTTGGTTGGGTTCGTAATGTAATCACCGGGTTTGACTTATTTTGGCCGGGTTTGTAATGTTTCTTACTGGGTTTAACTTTTTTTTGGCCGTGTTTGTAATATTTCTCACAGGGTTTGAATTTTTTGGTCGGGTTTATAATGTTTCCAACCGGATTTGACTTTTTTTTACCGGGTTTGTAATGTTTCTCACAGGGTTTGACTTTTTTCCCGGGTTTGTAATGTTTCTAACCGGGAATGACTTTTTTGACCGGGTTTGTAATGTTTTTCACCGGGTTTGACTTTTTTCGGCCTCGTTTGTAATGTTTCAAACCAGGATTGACTTTTTTGACCGGGTTTGTAATGTTTGTCACTGGGTTTGACCTTTTTTTTGTCGGGTTTGTAATGTTTGTCACTGGGTTTGACTTTTTTTGGCCGGGTTTGTAATGTTTCTCAATGGGTTTAACTTTTTATTGGTCGGGTATGTAATGTTCCTCACTAGGTTTGAATTATTTTGGCCGGGTTTGTAATGTTTCCAACCAGATTTGACTTTTTTGACCGGGTTTGTAATGTTTCTCATTGGGTTTGACTTTTTTTGGCCGGGTTTGTAATGTTTCTAACCGGGTTTGACTTTGTTAATCGAGTTTGTAATGTTTCTCACTAGTTTTGACTTTTTTGCCCAGGTTTGTAATGTAATCACTGGGTATGCCATTTTTTAGTCGGGTTTGTAATGTTTCTCATCGCGTTTGCGTTTTTTTGGACGGGTTTGTAATGTTCCTTACTGGGTTTGACTTCCTTTGGTCTGGTTTGTAATGTTTCACGATGGGTTTAATTTTTTTGACCGTGTTTGTAATATTTCTCATTGGGTTTTACGTTTTTTGGTCGGGTTTGTAATATTTCTCATTGGGTTTTATTTTTTTGGTCGGGTTTGTAATGTTTCCAACCGGATTTGACTATTTTGACCGGGTTTGTATTGTTTCTCACATGGTTTGACTTTTTTCCCTGGGTTTGTAATGTTTCTAACCGGGTTTGACTTTTTTGACTGGGTTTATGTTTTTCACCGGGTTTAACATTTTTTGGCCTGGTTTGTAATATTTCAAACCGGGTTTGACTTTTTTGGCCTGGTTTGTAATATTTGTCGCTGGGTTTGACCTTTTTTTAGTCGGGTTTGTTATGTTTGTCACTAAGTTTGACTTTGTTTGGCCGGGTTTGTAATGTTTCTAACCGGGTTTGACATTTTTCGACTAGGTTTGTAATGTTTGTCACTGGGTTTGACCTTTTTTGGCTGGGTTTGTAATGTTTGTCACTGGGTTTGAGTTTTTTGGTCGGGTTTGTAATGTTTCTGACTGGGTTTGACTTTTTTTTGACCGAATTTGTAATGTTCGTCACGTTCGGCCTTTTTTGGTGGGGTTTGGAATGTTTCTCATTAGGTTTGACTTTGTTTTGGACAGGTTTGTAATGTTCTTCACTGGGTTTGACTTTTTTGCCGGGTTTGTAATGTTTCCCACTGGGTTTGACTTTTTTTGGTCGGGTTTGACATTTTTTGGCCGATTTTGTAATGTTTCTCACCGGGTTTAACATTTTATAGTCGGGTTTGTAATGTTTCTCACCGAGTTTGACTTTTCTTGGACGGGTTTGTAATCTTTCTCACTGGGTTTGACTTTTTTTGATCGGTTTTGTAATGTTTTCACTGGGTTTGACTTCTTTAGACCGGGTGTGCATTGTTTCTCACTGGGTTCAACTTTTTTGGCCGGGTTTGCAATGTTTCTAACTGGGTTAAATTTTTTTTACCGGGTTTGAAATGTTGCTCACTGGGTTTGACTTTTTTGGTCGCTTTTGTAATGTTTCCACCTAGATTTGACTTTTTGTCGGGTTGTAATGTTTGTCATTGCGTTCGACCTTTTCTTGGTCAAGTTTGTAATATTTTCTTACTTGGTTTTAGTTTTTTGGTCGGGTTTGTAATGTTTCTCCCTGGGTTTGACTTTGTTTTGTTGGGTTTGTAATGTTTCTCACTAGGTTTGACCTTTTTTGGCTGGGTTTTAAATGCAATCACCGAGTTTGACATTTTTTTAGCGGGTTTGTAATGTTTCTCACCGGGTTTAACTTTTTATGACCGGGTTTGTGATGTTTCTCACCGAGTTTGACTTCTTTTGGCCTTTGTAATGTTTCTCACTGGGTTTGACTTTTTTACCGGGTTTGTAATGTTTTCACCGGGTTTGACTTTTTTTAGCCAGGTGTGTAATGTTTCTCACTGGATTTGACTTTTTGGTCGGGCTTGGTATGTTTCTCACCGGGTTGACTTTTGTTTGCCGAGTTTGTAATGTTTCTCACTGGGTTTGACTTTTTTTGGTCGGGTTTGTAAAAGAATCACCTGGTTTGACTTATTTTGGTCGGGTTTGTAATGTTTCTTACTGGGTTTAACTTTTTTTTGGCCGTGTTTGTAATATTTCTCACTCGGTTTGAATTGTTTTGGCCGGGTTTGTAATGTTTCTAACCGGATTTGACTTTTTTTTACCGGGTTTGTAGTGTTTTCACAGGGTTTGACCTTTTTCCCGGGTTTGTAATGTTTCTAACGGGGTTTCATTTTTTTGACCGGGTTTGTAATGTTTTTCACCGGGTTTGACTTTATTTTGGCCTGATTTGTAATTTCATCAAACCGGGTTTGACTTTTTTACCGAGTTTGTAATGTTTGTCACCGGGTTTGACCTTTTTTGGCCAGGTTTGTAATGTTTGTCACTGGGTTTGACTTATTTTGGCCGGGTTTGTAATGTTTCCAACCGGATTTGACTTTTTTGACCGGGTTTGTAATGTTTCTCATTTGGTTTGACTTTTTTTAGCCGGGTTTGTAATGTACCTAACCGGGTTTGACATTTTTGGCCGGGTTTGTAATGTTTCTAACCGGGTTTAACTTTTTTGACCAAGTTTGTAATGTTTCTCACTCGATTTGACTTTTGTTACTGATGAGGTGTCATTTTATACACTTTTTCGGGGTCGTTTAACCCCCCAATATCGTGTGTTTTTGCCCAAAATAGGTACTTAATCGTTCTTTTTCAGGTATTTCTCATTTGGAAGACATTTGGATGAATTACACGTGACTTGGGCTCATTTGGAGAAGAAACAGACGAGATTACGAACCAACACCATGACTCTTGAAGATTTGGCATACAGAGCCTGGAGACGGCGTCACATTCCACATACGACGCCGTCACACTTCATCCAGTGACGATGTCACATATCTCAAGACGGCGTCAGCTCACACTGACTCAAACTCAGATCTAGAAAATTCATATTACGACGGCGTCACGATTAAAACGCGACACCGTCGCGTCGATTTTCTTATATATACAAACCCGAATTTAGGGTTTTGAGTGTGTAACTTTAGAATAAAAAGAGGGTACGAACCCTAGTTCGTTTAGCAGCTGTAGGAGATGATTTTAGGGCCTAAAAACCCTATTGTAACTCTCCCAATTCATGTTTTAATCAAGTAAGATTTACTTAATCATTCAATATGTCTATGTGTTGTTTGATTCATTATTCTTGCTTTATTCTTAACATGCTCGACTAAGCCTATTATTGTGTTTATTTATGATTGTATGAAACCTAGAATGTAGATCTTAGTGATGTTGCCTCTTGTGATGGATGTGCACGTTAGGCTCTAGAAAACCAGCTTTCTGTCAATAATCGATGTTGATATGTCTAGGGAAACGTGATTGTGTAGAAAGGATACCATCGGGTAATAGTCTTCATACTACCTTGCCCTCAAATATGGTTGATCCACTTTTAATATATTTCACATGCACTAAGTAAACTCCTATGGTCCGTGTAATAGTATTCATACTACCTTGTATGTGCGTTGCTCTAGCGGCATACTAAGTAAACGGCGGGTTCGTGTAATTCGTTCATGCTTTAGGAAATAGTTACACAGATCATCACAAGTGTGACAAGGAAACAACATTAGGAGAAGCAATCTAGGGAGTAACACATGATTAAATAGACACAATCTTTTATCTTATTGTTATCACCATTAGTTTAGATTGTCATTTAGTTTAATAGCTAAAACCAAACCTCTCTCCAATTATATGATTTACCTGCTTTCCATAAAATACAAAAACACAAAAAGAATCTTCCCTCAAACCTTAGAATTCTGTTAGACCGTGATCAGACCTTCCCAACCTATTCCTCGAGTGAACGATAAACAACCCCGAGTCTTGCCCATACTATACTATAATGATTAGGTGCACTGCCTAGGGAGTTGTAAAACTTCTCGTGTAGAAGTCCTACGACAACCGCACATCAAGTTTTTGGCGCCGCCGCTTGGGGAATAGTTAGGTTTTGATCATAGTTTAGCTTAGTTCTACTTGCTTGAATCCTTTCAAGTAAGAATTTAATTCCCGTACATTAGCTTTCTTATAGTCTATCTTTTCTTCGTGTTATCTGTTTCGTAACCCATTCTCGTCAACCACCATAGGAGACGAGAATCCTATCCGTAATCTAGGAGATTACTCCAGACCAAGCCACGAGGGCTACAGTAATACCATCGATCTCCCCAAAGGGAACAACATGGTACCTCTTCGATCTGACACCATCCGGTTGGTGCAAAACGGATGCTGATTCCACGGATTATGGTCCGAGGATCCTAATCAACACCTCAAGGATTTTATCAAACTTGTGGACTCACTTGACCTTGACGGTGAAAAAAAGGAAAGAACGCTCCTACGTTTATTTCAATTTTCCCTACTCGATCAAGCTAGCAATTGGCTTGAATGCCTTCCAGCAGGATCCATCTCCACATGAGAGGATCTTACTACCCGATTCCTTGCTCAATTCTTTCCACCGAGAAGGACCGTAAAACTCCGCAACAATATCCTGATGTTCCAACAACATCATGGAGAATCTCTATCCGAAGCATGGACTCGTTTTAAGGACTTACTCCAAAAAGTCCCTCATCATGGCATCGATCTTTGGCTCCAAGTCTAAATTTTTTATGACCATGTCAATCCCGTCACAAGATGAACCATTGACCAATCAGCCAGTGGAAAGCTTCGCGACCTCAACCTTGAAGAATCCTGGGCAATATTAAAGGACCTCGCCCTCTATGATGACGAAAGTTAAAACGACCCAAGGGATTTCTCTAAGCCGGTCAAGGCAATCGCATTGCCTCAAGATGTCCCGAGTACATCCGACCGCCGTCTAATCGAGCTCGAAAATCAAGTTCAACGATTGATGGAAGCACATCTTACTCCGACACAACCTACCCAAGTGAACAAAATCACTACTCCATGTGAAATCTACAGTGGTCCCCAAGTCACTCAGTATTGGATGGAAAATCACGAACAAGCCTTCGTCGAATACGCATCCTCGTGTACCGATGAAGCGGGAGGCAAGTGGTATACCTTCAAGCCCGAGCAAAACAATCTTGGTGACACTTATAATCCGTCATGGAAAAGTCACCCGAACCTTAGTTGGAGACAACCTCAAAACTCCCAAACTAATTTTTCAAACCCACCTAACCGGTTCCAACCCAACGGTTCGATCCCGAACCGTTCCTTCAACAACCGTCCGCAAAATTTTAACAATCAATCAAATATAGAAGGACTGGTTTCCGAATTCATGGCATCTCAAGACACTAGACTAACCAAGTTTGAAGCCGATTTCAAACAACAGCAAAGCGAGATGACCAACAAAATCGACACTGTGTTAAAATCCATCACCGACCGAATAGTGGGCACACTGCCTAGTGATACGGTTAAGAATCCAAAACTGGGGACTCATCCGGTTTTGCTGCTCGTTCTTACCCAACAATGGACCCGCAATGCTCAACACAAATTCACAGCTCGATCAACGCCATCACGATCCATCCCAAGCAATAAAGCAATTCCCATAACGACAGAACCGAAGAGAATGAGTAAGAAGAGAGAGATAGCCCGGAAAACCATTCTGACTCTTCTATACCACCCGATCTATCAATTTCATTCCTTACCAAAAAAGTCCTCAAATTCAATTCACTCTTCGAATCGCTCGGATTGGTTCCCCCATCGCCCATCGCTGAACTCGTTTGCACCAAAGAGGAAGATGGCGACGTGATGTTTATTGAGATCATCCCAAAGGTTGATGATTCCTGCACAGAGGAACCCGAGGCAAAAGGGCAAGAAGTAGAGTATTTTGACATATTCCCGACTAGGAGTGAACTCGCATATCACAAGTACCTTATGTGTGGCCCAATCCCCTCAATATATCTATGAAACCCCATCATCACGGGAGGATGTCCCTCCAACCTTAAGATACCATGCAACATTGTGCATGTGCATGTCGAAAAAACCTACATTAACCTTGACTCCCCTCTAAATATCATGACCCGAATGATGTACAACTAGATCATGAAAAGGAAACTTAACCTTAGGGAAGATGCAAATGGAGGAATTAGTAATTTCACGGGAAGAATCAAAGGAATGCATGTCTTCATAGGAAACTTCACCTATGTCATAGACTTCATGATTGTCGAGGATATTAGTTCAATTCTAGACCCTAGGTTGTCACAAGTGGTACTAGGGAGACCTCTTATAGAAATATCCAACATGACTCATGACCCACCCGAAGGTATTGTTAGATTCATTAGAGGGACCGATGAAGTTGCCTATAAGATGCCCCATAAGATAGAGCAATACGATTCTTTGTCAGACTTAGAAAAAGATCATACCAAATCAGTCTATCTTAGGAACGAAAAAGATAAGAATAGAGGAGTAGAATATGTAATGAGCAAGATACTAGGGTTTTACAAAGAATACCTAGAGCTTGGGCCCGAATTCGTAAGGGGAATGGATGATGAAGGAGAAGTCACGTAAATATGTGTGACTTCGAGTCTAGCTACAAGACTCATTAATAAAGAAAATCGCTTCTTGGGAGGCAACCCAATGTACTTTTCCCGCATATTAGGAGTGTCATGTGTGTTTTAATTCTTTACAGTTTGTTTTATTATGTTTAAACTATCTTGTAGTCATGCTTTGCATTGTCTTTAACCTCGTCTTAATTTCAATCAAAGGTATTTTGCAAACAATAAGTGTAGGGGAATCTATCCGGATTTTGAGCCAAATTCAAACATGTTCAATGAATTGTTTAGATTAATTCACGTCAGTATCGAGTCATATGATTGAATTGTTAAATCTCAGGTTTTGTACAATTATTCATACAGGAACTAACATATGGAATCAAGTGCATGAAATTTATCATCAAAAACAAAAATTTTGTTTTCACAGACGGTGGAGACGGTGTCACGATTAACAAGTGACGCCGTCACCACGACACCTGTGACGGGGTCACACCAACCCCGACGGCGTCAAACGCCCAGGTCCAAAAAACTCAAAAGTTTTTAATTATTTTAGAAAATAAAACTTGCACAACATTTAATATATGTATTCTTCTGTATAAACCTGTAGAACCTGATAAGTTTAACAATTCTTTCATCCTATCTATCGAGTCGAACCCTAAATTCATATTGTATATTGGTAAATCGCACATTTCATGCTTGGTATAGTTTTCTCTGTCTTTGATTACAGGTTATATTTGATGAGAAGAAGCTTGGAAGTTCTTAGGAAGTTTCATTGGATGATTCTAGGAGGACGATTTAACCAGTTATCACATGTTTCTTCTCTATTATTGAGTAAACCAGGGGAGTACTAGTTTCTTTTACTTGTTTTCTTTTCCCTTTATCTGTTTTAACGGGTACTTCTATAGAACATTGGGGTCAATGTTCAAAATAAGTGTAGGTAGAAATAAGCCTTAGAAACTATTTCTTCATTTATCATTTGCTTTGTCCTTAAAAAGATGGGTAATATACTGAAACATAACATAAAAGGGTGATTTTTACCAAAATTTAAATTTTTTTACAACACATACCAACGAAAACCGAGTATTATTAGCGTCCCATGGATAGAAATTTATATGAATAGCACAATAACCCCTAAAATTCCACCTTCAAAATGTGAGGTTCGCCCTTAGATCTTTAGGAATTCGGGTACCTATCGTCGGTAACCCAAGATGATTTTATCTTTACCCGGTTCGAGTTAAGGAGTGAGCAGTCATATGTGTCTATTCCGTCGTTACGGATGTGTACATGTGGTCTTTGTCGCCTTTTCTGAAATGTCTAGTGTTAGTAAAATTCATATGAGTGTACCGGTAGTATATTAAATTCTAGAACTTGTTTTATTGATGCATCCCGAGACCGCATAGTAAGTATTAAGATTTGCTTGATAAGAGGCATTAGAAATAACCCATGTTTTAAACCTGTAATTGTTATGATGGTCACCTCGATCATATAACTATCCCACACACTTTCCATGCACTCACCTTTAGTGCAAGATACCCCTAGTATAACCCTCCGAGCCTATCCTTTTTCATGGTTCTTGTAATTTTCTGGTTAAGCCGGACTGTTAATGAAGAACATTGTTACCCTTAAACCAATCGTTACACCCAAAAAGCCTTAGCCTACCTTATATGTATTCACCTTTAGTACATTATTGTTTTTAACCCAAGTTAATTATTGAGTACACGGTTGCTAAGTCCTTATCCTTGTAAATATACTGTTTTGGGACGATTGGGATTCATGGTAGTATTTATTTCACGAAAGAATGGGGAAGAAAAGTTAAGTTAATACCCCCATATGTTTGTCAAATGATATCTATGTTATTTTGATCCACCTCAAATCGGGTCAATAGTTAGAATGTAAATATCGAGCATGAAAAAGCTCAAGTGTAGGGGTACGTGTTATAAACCCCAAGTGATGTATTATGTTAATAAAAAAAAGAGAAAAGAAAGAGTTGATGTAGAGTTATGTAGAGTGTATATATCTTCGTCCGAGTCTTGACTTAGCAACTAAACCAAAAGTGTATTCGTGTAAATAATTAGTTAACCCTTCCACTCCAAATTCACCCAAAGCCACCCAAATGTATCCCATCCATTTCCGTTTCCATTATATGTTACCTTACACATACACCCCACAACCCTTTAAAAGACATTTTAGATAGTAACGAAGAATACTTGCACCTAGCGGTGGAGGTTTAATCCTTTACCAAGCCTGTGGTAATTTATATGTTATGACAAGTAATGAGTGTGATTTTCTGTTTCCCCCGTATGTTATAATTCATTATACACCCGAGTGAAAGAGAGAATCCCAAACACTTATGTGAGGTGCTAGTATATATTTTTCGTGCTTTTAATTACAAGGTCTAGAAGGTTTGTGTTGTAGATTATGTTTAAAGACTAGGTAAAATAACCCCTCATATTGTTTTTGTCTAGATAGAAAAGCCTATTTGCTTGAGGACAAGCAAATCCCAAGTGTAGGGGTATTTGATGAGGTGTCATTTTTCGGGGTCGTTTAACCCCCAATATCATGTGTTTATGCCCAAAATAGGTACTTAATCATTCTTTTTCGGGTATTTCTCATTTGGAAGACATTTGGATGAATTACACATGACTTGGGCTCATTTGGAGAAAAAACAGACGAGATTACGAACCAACACCATGACTCTTGAAGATTTGGCATACAGAGCCTGGAGACGGCGTCACATTCCATACACGACGCCGTCACACTTCATCTAGTGACGGCGTCACATATCTCAAGACGGCGTCAGCCCGCACCGACTCAAACTCAGATCTAGAAGATTCATATTACGACGCCGTCACGATTAAAATGCGACGCCATCGCGTCGATTTTCTTATATATACAAACCCGAATTTAGGGTTTTGAGTGTGTAACCTTAGAATAAAAAGAGGGTACGAACCCTAGTTCGTTTAGCAGCTGTAGGAGACAATTTTAGGGCCTAAAAACCCTATTGTAACTCTTCTAATTCATGCTTTAATCAAGTAAGATTTACTTAATCACTCAATATGTCTATGTGTTTTTTGATTCATTATTCTTGCTTTATTCTTAACATGCTCGGCTAAGCCTATTATTGTGTTTATTTATGATTGTATGAAACCTAGAATGTAGATCTTAGTGATGTTCCCTCTTGTGATGGATGTGCATGTTATGCTTTAGAAAACCAGCTTTTTGTCAATAATCATTGTTGATATGTCTAGGGAAACGTGATTGTGTAGAAAGGATACCATCGGGTAACAGTCTTCATACTACCTTGCCCCCTAATATGGTTGATCCACTTTTAATATATTTCACATGCACTTAGTAAACTCCTAGGGGCCGTGTAATAGTCTTCATACTACCTTGCATATGCGTTGCTCTAGCGGCATACTAAGTAGACGGCAGGTTCATGTAATTCGTTCATGCTTTAAGAAATAGTTACACAGATCATCACAAGTGTGACAAGGCAATAACATTAGGAGAAGCAATCTAGGGAGTAACACATGATTAAATAGACACAATCTTTTATCTTATTGTTATCACCATTAGTTTAGATTGTCATTTAGTTTAATAGCTAAAACCAAACCTCTCTCCTATTATATGATTTACCTGCTTTCCATAAAATACAAAAACACAAAAAGAATCTTCCCTCAAACCTTAGAATTATGTTAGACCGTGATCAGACCTTCCCAACCTATTCCTTGAATGAACGCTAAACAACCCTGAGTCTTGCCCATACTACACTACAACGATTAGGTGCACTGCCTAGGGAGTTGTAAAACTTCTCGTGTAGAAGTCCTACGACAACCGCACATTAGTTGCCCGAGTTTGTAATGTAATCACCGGGTATGACATTTTTTGTAGGGTTTGTAATGTTTCTCACCGGGTTTAACTTTTTATGGACGGGTTTGTAATGTTCCTCACTGGGTTTGACTTCCTTTGGTCAGGTTTGTAATGTTTCAAACTGTGTTTGAATTTTTATGATCGGGTTTGTAATATTTCTCACCGGGTTTGACTTCTTTTGGACGGGTTTGTAATGTTTCTCAACGGGTTTGACTTTTTTGGCCGGATTTGTAATGTTTTCATCGGGATTAACTTCTTTAGGCTGGGTGTGTAATGTTTCTCAACGGGTTTGACTTTTTATGGACGGGTTTGTAATGTTCCTCACAGGGTTTGACTTCCTTTGGTCGGGTTTGTAATGTTTCTCATTGGGTTTAACTTTTTTTAACCGGGGTTGTAATGTTTCTCACTGGGTTTGACTTTTTTAGCCGCTTTTGTAATGTTTCCAACTGGATTTGACTTTTTTGGTCGGGTTGTAATGTTTGTCATTGGGTTCGACCTTTTTTTGGTCGGGTTTGTAATATTTTCTTATTGGCTTTGAGTTTTTGGCCGGGTTTGTAATGTTTCTCACTGGGTTTGACTTTGTTTTGTCAGGTTTGTAATATTTATCACTGGGTTTTACCTTTTTTGGCCGGGTTTGTAATGCAATCACCAAGTTTGACATTTTTTGGGTGGCTTTGTAATGTTTCTCACCGGGTGTAACTTTTTATGACCGGGTTTGTAATGTTTCTCACCGGGTTTGACTTCTTTTGGCCGGGGTTTGTAATGTTTCTCACTGGGTTTGACTTTTTTTTACTTGGTTTGTAATGTTTTCACCGAGTTTGACTTTTTTTAGCCGGGTGTGTAATGTTTCTTACTGGATTTGACTTTTATGCCTCGTTTGTAATGATTCAAACCAGGATTGAATTTTTTGACTGGGTTTGTAATGTTCGTCACTCGGTTTGACCTTTTTTGGTCGGGCTTGTATTGTTTGTCACTAGGTTTGACTTTTTTTGGCCGGGTTTGTAATGTTTCTCACTGGGTTTAACTTTTTATTGGTCGGGTTTGTAATGTTTCTCACTAGGTTTGACTTATTTTGGCCGGGTTTATAATGTTTCCAACTGGATTTGACATTTTTTAACCGGGTTTGTAATGTTTCTCATTGGGTTTGTAATGTACCTAACCGGGTTTAACTTTTTTTGGCCGGGTTTGTAATGTTTCTAACTGGGTTTGACTTTTTTAACCGAGTTTGTAACGTTTCTCACTGGGTTTGACTTTTTTGCTCGGGTTTGTAATGTAATCATCGGGTATGACATTTTTTGGTCGGGTTTGTAATGTTTCTCACCGAGTTTTAATATTTATGGACGGGTTTGTAATGTTACTCACTGGATTCGACTTCCTTTGGTCTGGTTTGTAATGTTTCTCAATGGGTTTAATTTTTTTGACCGGTTTGTAATATATCTCACTGGGTTTTACGTTTTTTGGCCGAGTTTGTAATATTTCTCACTGGGTTTGATTTTTTTTTTGTCGGGTTTGTAATGTTTCCAACCGGATTTGACTATTTTGACCGGGTTTGTAATGTTTCTCACATGGTTTGACTTTTTTCCCCGGGTTTGTAATGTTTCTCACTGGGTTTAACTTTTTATTGGCCGGGTTTGTAATGTTTCTGACTGGGTTTGACTTATTTTGGTCAGGTTTGTAATGTTTCTAACTGGATTTGACTCTTTCTGACAGGGTTTGTAATGTTTCTCACATGGTTCGACTTTTTTTTCCCGGGTTTGTAATGTTTCTCACCGGGTTTGACTTTTTTCGACTGGGTTTGTAATGTTTGTCACTGGGTTTGACCTTTTTTGTCTGGGTTTGTAATGTTTGTCATTGGGTTTGACTTTTTTGGTCGAGTTTGTAATATTTCTCTCTGGGTTTAACTTTTTATTGGTCGAGTTTGTAATGTTTCTGACTGGGTTTGACTTTTTTTGACAGGATTTGTAATGTTCGTTACTAGGTTCGGCCTTTTTTGGTGGGGTTTGTAATATTTCTTACTGGGTTTGACTTTTTTGGCCGGGTTTGTAATGTTTCTCACTGGGTTTGACTTTGTTTTGGACAGGTTTGTAATGTTCTTCATTGGGTTTGACTTTTTTGCCGGGTTTGTAATGTTTCTCACAGGGTTTGACTTTTTTGGCTGGGTTTATAATGCAATCACCGGGTTTGACATTTTTTTGTCGGTTTTGTAATGTTTCTCACCGGGTTTGACTTTTTATAGTCGGGTTTATAATGTTTCTCACCGGGTTTGACTTTTCTTGGACGGGTTTGTAATGTTTCTCACTGGGTTTGACTTTTTTTGACCGGTTTTGTAAAGTTTTTACCGGGTTTGACTTCTTTTGGCCGGGTGTGTAATGTTTCTCACTGGGTTCAATTTTTTTTGGCCGGGTTTGTAATGTTTATCACCAGGTTTGACTTCTTATGGTCGGGTTTGTAATGTAATCACCGGGTTTGACTTTTTTTGGCCGGGTTTGTAATGTTTCTGACTGGGTTAAATTTTTTTGACCGGGTTTGTAATGTTTCTCACTGGGTTTGACTTTTTTGGCCGCTTTTGTAATGTTTCCAACCAGATTTGACTTTTTTTGTCGGGTTGTAATGTTTGTCATTGGGTTCGACCTTTACTTGGTTGGGTTTGTAATATTTTCTTACTTGGTTTGAGATTTTTGGTCGGGTTTGTAATGTTTCTCACTGTGTTTGACCTTTTTTGGCCGGGTTTGTAATGCAATCACCGAGTTTGACATTTTTGGGCGGCTTTGTAATGTTTCTCACCGGGTTTAACTTTTTATGACCGGGTTTGTAATGTTTCTCACCGGGGTTGACTTCTTTTGGCCGGGGTTTGTAATATTTCTCATTGGGTTTGACTTTTTTTACCGGGTTTGTAATGTTTTCACCAAGTTTGACTTTTTTTAGCTGGGTGTGTAATGTTTCTCACTGGATTTGACTTTTTTTTTCCTCGTTTGTAATGTTTCAAACCAGGATTGACTTTTTTGACCGGGTTTGTAATGTTTGTCACTGGGCTAGACCTTTTTTTGGTCGGGCTTTTAATGTTTGTCAGTGGGTTTGACTTTTTTTGGCCGGGTTTGTAATGTTTCTAACTGGGTTTAACTTTTTATTGGTCGGGTTTGTAATGTTTCTCACTATGTTTGACTTATTTTGGCCGGGTTTGTAATGTTTCCTACCGGATTTGACTTTTTTTTGACCGGGTTTGTAATGTTTCTAACCGGGTTTGACTTTTTTTAAAAGAGTTTGTAATGTTTCTCACTGGGTTTGACTTTTTTGCTCGGGTTTGTAATGTAATCACCGGGTATGACATTTTTTGGTCGGGTTTGTAATGTTTCTCATCGGGTTTGAATATTTATGGACGGGTTTGTAATGTTCCTCACTGGGTTCGACTTCCTTTGGTCTGGTTTGTAATGTTTCTCAATGGGTTTAATTTTTTTTTGACCGAGTTTGTAATATTTCTCATTGGGTTTTATGTTTTTTGGCCGAAATTGTAATATTTCTCACTGGGTTTGATTTTTTTTGGTCGGGTTTGTAATGTTTCCATCCGGATTTGACTATTTTGACCGGGTTTGTATTGTTTCTCACGTGGTTTGACTTTTTTCCCCGGGTTTGTAATATTTCTAACCGGGTTTGACTTTTTTGACCGGGTTTATGTTTTTCACCGGGTTTGACATTTTTTTGGCCTGGTTTGTAATATTTCAAATCGGGTTTGACTTTTTTGGCATGGTTTGTAATATTTGTCACTAGGTTTGACTTTTTTTGGTCGGGTTTGTAATGTTTCTAACTGGATTTGACTCTTTCTGACAGGGTTTGTAATGTTTCTCACATGGTTCGACTTTTTTTTTCCCGGGTTTGTAATGTTTCTCACTGGGTTTGACTTTTTTCGACTGGGTTTGTAATGTTTGTCATTGGGTTTGACCTTTTTTGTCTGGGTTTTTAATGTTTGTCACTGGGTTTGACTTTTTTGGTCGAGTTTGTAATATTTCTCTCTGGGTTTAACTTTTTATTGGTCGAGTTTGTAATGTTTCTGACTGGGTTTGACTTTTTTGGATAGGATTTGTAATGTTCGTTACTAGGTTCGGCCTTTTTGGTGGGGTTTGTAATATTTCTTACTGGGTTTGACTTTTTTGGCCTGGTTTGTAATGTTTCTCACTGGGTTTGACTTTGTTTTGGACAAGTTTGTAATGTTCTTCATTGGGTTTGACTTTTTTGATGGGCTTGTAATGTTTCTCACCGAGTTTGACTTTTTTTGGCTGGGTTTATAATGCAATCATCGTGTTTGACTTTTTTTGCTGGTTTTGTAATGTTTCTCACCGGGTTTATTTTTTATAGTCGGGTTTATAATGTTTCTCACCAAGTTTGACTTTTCTTGGAGGGGTTTGTAATGTTTCTCACTGGGTTTGACTTTTTTTGACCGGTTTTGTAAAGTTTTCACCGGGTTTGACTTCTTTTGGCCGGGTGTGTAATGTTTCTCACTGGGTTTAACTTTTCGCCGGGTTTGTAATGTTTATCACCGGGTTTGACTTCTTATGGTCGGGTTTGTAATGTAATCACCGGGTTTGACTTTTTTTGGCCGGGTTTGTAATATTTCTCACTGGGTTTGACTTTTTTGGCCGCTTTTGTAATGTTTCCAACCAGATTTAACTTTTTTTCGGGTTGTAATGTTTGTCATTGGGTTCGACCTTTTCTTGGTCGGGTTTGTAATATTTTCTTACTTGGTTTGAGTTTTTTGGTCGGGGTTGTAATGTTTCTAACTTGATTTGACCTTTTTTGGCCGGGTTTGTAATGCAATCATCGAGTTTGACATTTTTTGGGCGGCTTTGTAATGTTTCTCACCGTGTTTAACTTTTTATGACCGGGTTTGTAATGTTTCTCACCGAGTTTGACTTCTTTTGGCCTTGGTTTATAATGTTTCTCACTGGGTTTGACTTTTTTTTACCGGGTTTGTAATGTTTTCACCGAGTTTGACTTTTTTAGCCCGGTGTGTAATGTTTCTCACTGGATTTGACATTTTTTTGCCTCGTTTGTAATGTTTCAAACCAGGATTGACTTTTTTGATCGGGTTTGTAATGTTTGTAACTGGGTTTGACCTTTTTTGGTCGGATTTGTAATGTTTGTCACTGGGTTTGACTTTTTTTGGCCGGGTTTGTAATGTTTCTCACTGGGTTTAACTTTTTATTGGTCGGGTTTGTAATGTTTCTCACTAGGTTTGACTTATTTTGGCTGGGTTTGTAATGTTTCCAACTGGATTTAACTTTTTTTGACCGAGTTTGTAATGTTTCTCATTGGGTTTGTAATGTACCTAACCGGGTTTGACTTTTTTTGGCCGGGTTTGTAATGTTTTTAACCGGGTTTGACTTTTTTAACCGAGTTTGTAATGTTTCTCACTGGGTTTGACTTTTTGCCCGGGTGGTTTCTTTAAATCAATATAGGTATAATACAAATAATAATATAATATTACTACTACTTATATTAACCAAACCAAATCAAGTTACCATTGAAAAGGTTTAAAGAAAGAAAATCAATAAAATCCGAGTAGTATATAATATTACCGGGTCGTTTATCCCCAACGAGGAATGCAATGGAAAGTCGAGAGTCGGTTTGAAATTTGATGTTTGAATTCAACAAGATTTTGATTGGTTTTCTAAATCTACAGGAAAATTAATGCAATCTACACTAAAAACAATCAAGGCAACACAAATTTAAACTAAAAATGCAAACGAGAATCCTAAAAACGCGTCTAAAAACCTAAATTACCAAAAATTAATCCTAAAATGACTTTTTAAATTTTAATAAACCCTAAGTGACTAAAATGTAAGAACAAAGAAAACTAGACCAAAAACGAAAGTGATTTAAGCTTAAAAACACGAAAAACGTTAACGGGATTCAATCCCGTTCTTTAAAAAATCAAAATCTAAATTTTTAACTCTACGAAATCAAATCTAATTTTCCCAAGTCCTATTTGATAAAAGAAAATTTTCTAAAAAAGAATTAGATTTTTTTGACTTTTATTAAATTTATTATGAAGTAAAAATGGATTTTATCTAAATTAATTATAAAAAATACTAAACGAAATTGTAAAAAGCTGAAAAAATGCAAGAAAATACTTTACGCTATGAAGAATGCAAGAAAAATAATAACTATGAAAAACAGCTTATAAATAAGCTGTAAATAAGCCCAAAAGGGCTGAAAAGCTTAAGGGCTAAAAAGCCCTTAAATACAAACCACTTGAGACTTATAACGAAAAAGTACCAAGGTCGCAGCGGTAAAGAGTGTGTGTGTTAAGAGGGTTGAGGGTGTTGAGGTCTAGGGTTCGAGCCCTGCTCACCTTGGACTTCCACCTTCCTCTTTTTGCTTTTTAAAAAAAAAACTTTTTTCCACAGCTTATAAATAAGCTGTAAACAACCAACTTTAATGAAGACAAAAATTTTAAAACTTAAAAAATAAGCTCAAAAGGATGGCAGAGAGCTTAACTTAACTAACAATACTAAATGCTAAACTGCTTGGCAATTTAAAGACACAATAAGCTAAAAAGAAGCAAATAAGCTGTCAACAACTAATAAGCTACACCTAATAAGCATGTAGAAACAAAAATAAGCAAAGGAAATGAACTGAAAATAAGCTAAAAAGACAGAATCTCTGAAATGACAGAATCTCTAAAAGGCTTAAATACTTAAAAAAATTTAAACTAGAAATGCTAATAAGCTGAAATAAGCTTTAATCTAAACTAAACAAGCTAAAAAGGCTTTAAACTATCCTAATAAGCAGAATTAAACCTAAATTAAGAAAAAACAATAAGCAAATAAGCTTAAATAAGCAGATAAGCTTTTGGCCAAAAAATTTAGCCAAACAGCAAAGAAGGGACTTTCTAGCATAATTTTAAGCTAGTTAGTGGATCCTTATGGCTTAATGGGTTATATCCCCTAAAAGCTTGACCTATAAGCTACTTAAATCAACAATAAAAAAGGAGTTTGAAACACACATAAGCCAAGAAATTTGCTTATGAAAAAGCTGGTTCACACAGACACAACACTTATAACTTTTTTTTTCAATCTTTACAAAACCTTACTTTTGAACTTAAAAATAAGTAATCAAACAGATCCTTATGGATATAAGACCTCAAAATAGATTAAATTTAAACCTCAAAGAACAGGTATCATCTTTCAAAAAGCATTTTGAAATTAAGAATAAGCCAGAAAAAGCAATTTGAAAAAGCAGTTTTTTTTTCAAATTTTCCACACTTAGTAACATTATGACAGACTTGGTAAAAATTTTACTAGAATAAGAGACACTTAAACAACTTTTGCATACTGCATTTTAACTTTAAAAGCAACATAAAAACAAGGCTAAAAGGTTGTTTTCAAGGGGCTAATCAAATAAGCACTTAAACCTGTTTTGAAACCACAGATTCAAACAACCTTTGCATAAAACCTTGAAAATCACATACAAACTTGAAAACTTTTAAAAACATCTTAAATTGACTTAAAAACTTGTTTAAGTAAGCCAAGTGACCCAAATTGTTTTTAATTAAATTTGACCCACTTTGGTACCTTATGCCAAACACCCCTTTAAGTATTCATAAGCCATTTTTAAAGAGATTTAGATATTTTAAGCTAAAGTTTTGCAAATACCAGATGATTAACAAGTCTAATAAGTGACAATAAGCAAATTTTAATAAGAATTAAGCACTCAAACAAGCTAAAACAGATTATGCTAATTTATAAGCTAAATAGACAGATTTTAATAAAAACTAGAACCAATGAAATCTAAGCTATAAGCAAGCATACATAAGCATCCAATAACATAAATAAGCAACAATAAGCACATACAACAGTAAATAAGCAGGAATAAGCACTAATAAGCAATGCTACAGTAAAAGCTTAAAAATGAAAGAAAATGGAACTTACAAAGCCCTTTGCTCTAAACAAGGGCAAATAAGCTCTTAAGAGCTTTGTCTACAAGCTCTAGCTTGTTCAAGAACAAGCTAGTGACAGCAATAAGCCCTTCCCTTTTTGGCTTATCTTCCAAATAGCTTTTTGAGTGAATTTTGGTGAACTAGTTCTTAAACAACATAAAACTAAAAAGTTTTCATTGTCTAAGTTACAAACAGCTTATAAGAGCTTAAAGTAGCTTTTGAAACATAAATTAACTTGCAAATAGATTTCTAAAAACAAACTTCAAATTTCATTAAAAATTTTAAAAACATTACAAGGAAAAAAAGTACAATAAGCTAAGTTAAAACTAAGTTAAGCTGGAAAAGTAAACTAGATGCCATTGAAGGCTTACAATATCATAATTTATAGAATAAGCTAAAGGTCTTGGGGTCTTCATGTGTGCTTCTTCACTGAGTGAGCTCAAGGGTGTGTTTGTTGTGTGAGGTAAGTCAAGAATCAATCTTAGCCATCAATTTATCTTTGTCCCCAAGGTGATGATCTCAACCCTTGATTTCGTGTCTTCTTCCTTTGTCCAATAATATGGTGTAGGATTGCCAAGGTGGCTTTGTTTTTTAGCTGGGGGTGGGATTTGATAGGGAAAGTGATGGGTTTGGAGTGGGGTAGAGTGGGGGGTGTGACTGAGAGTGACAGATGAACAGGGTATATTGGCGGGAAAAGAGTTTGGGAAAGATATACAGTACTTAGGCGTGTTTATGATTTTTGGTTCGAAAGTTGGCAAGAATGGCCCCTCAAGTTGTGTAGTTTGTTTACATGGTAAGTCCTTTGTGGTGATATAATTTTAAGGACTTGGCAGGTTAAGCTTTTGAGGTTATATGGTTGTTTTAGACGTATGGTCCTTGTGGTGAAATAAAAGACTAACAGCCGTTTGGATGGCTATTAAGTCTTAACAGTTTTAAGGGTTTTGGGCCTATTTGTATTTTGGGCCTTTTTTTAAACTTAAGGCTTACGTAGTCTTGGTATAAATACCTTAATGGGCTGCCCCAGCCCATTAGATGGGTATGGGTGGGCCCATTAAGTATTTCTTCGGTTTCGGTTTTGACCTTTGACTTTGACTTTGTCGGGGTTGACTTTGGTTGACTATGACTTTTTTGACTTTTAGCTTTTTTTCACGCTCTTTTCGTTCTCTTGCTTGGTTTTGTCGTTTTTTGCTTCGTTTTTGTCCTTTTCTCGGATATCCGTTTCCTGCACAATATAAGTGAAAACACACGAATACAATGTATTTTTGGCCTGTTTTTGGTCATTTAAGCCCGTTTTTAAGGATAAAAAGTATGTGTAATTAAACACGTACCAAAAATCCCCCATACTAAACTATTGCCGTGTCCTCACGCAATGCTACAAGTAAACACTTAAGAAAACTAAGAATCACAATCCCCCTCGACTAATAACCTCGAAAAGTAGCTAAGTGTTCATCAAGGGGAATCAAGGAATCAATAGCTTAGAAAAGCCCTATTTTGACCATTTTTAAATATTTACACTTATTCACACACATATTTTTTTTGTATTTTTCCTTTTTCTCATTTTTTTTATACTTTTCTTTTTTAGCAACTAACTAACATATTTGACTTTCGTTATTAACCGTTAGGGTCATAAAACAAGACGCATCTCAATCCTAAAATGCTCAAAAAGATAAATTCATCGTCCTCGACTTTTCACTTGTCCCATACCAAGCTTAAAACGAAATCACCGCTAAATATAAGTTAAGATGCTAACACTACTTATATTTGTAACTTGAGAACTTTTCACTCCCGACAATTATTATATATTACGTGAGTGTGCCATTTTGAATTTCAACCATGGATCAACGTTTTGCAAAATTTCTATGCTTTACGTTCCACCCGAGAATAATGAGTTTGAAGGCGAGATCATCCCATGTAGCGACTTTTGTCTCGGCACATCCCAACCTTGCGGCTAAGTGATTAGGCTTTTGACACCCCACGGAGACTAGTATCGAGACTTACGGACTTCGGTTTCAAAAACTCTTAGGTTTCCCGTTTATACATAGCTTATTAGAAAAACCACAATGTAATTATGAAATAGTTTTAGTTCAAAAGCATATTTAAATTTAAGAAAAAGAGATTTTCCCTATATTTATTAAACCACATTTATTCTACTTAACATTAAATATAACCATGATGCAATCGTAACCCTCGACCTTTTTGAAGGCTGCAACATCGGTTGTGAGCCGGCAAGATGCATCAAACTTTTATCAGCCCACAGTTTATAATTATTACTCATCATTTATTCATTCATTTTTTCATTTTTTTTATTTCTCTCTTTTTTTTTCAATAAATTTTATACCACGATATATAGAGAAGACTTATTTTTGGAAAATTTAAGTATAAATTTGAACTAAGACTAAAATTATTGCTATCGACTACATTTTAAATTCAAAAATTGTTGATTTAAGTTTAATTTTCAAAGATAGCACGTATTATTAGTCCGATTAGGAGCTTATGGGAGAAAAAGCCACAAATTACATACATGAGCTTGTAAGATTTCCAAATAATCCTTGTTTAGCATCTAACTCCTACTTAGCTCTATCATTTTTCATTCTTCGCAAAGATCCGCGAATGCTTAGTCTAAACGTTAAGGAACAAGCTAGAGCTCAACACGCTCGATCGAGTCAAAATTTATTCTCATTATACCCTACAGGAAAGTCAAAATTGTGACAAAACACTTATTTTATTTTTGAAAATTTTTAAATTTTTAATTTTTTTTTGGTATTTTGGTGGTAAAAAAAATGGGATTACGTGAAAACAACGGCTGCATGCACAATCAAATCGATAGACCCCCCATACTAGAACTAAACATTGTCCTTAATGTTTTAAGAAGGGTTTCTACGCAAATCCTAAGCCGTCTATTAAGTATGCTTAAAGATAAACGTTAGTCGATAAGATTTGGATATTGGATTCCCAAAATGAAGCTGAGGATTTGAAGCTAGAGTGAACGAAGGCAAAAATCACGAGCACGAGAGGCTTTAAAATCCGGGAAATCCTGAACATTTAACATAAAACATAAAGCACGAGAAAGGTGGAGGCGAGCCTCCTCACAACACAAAACACTTATTCATTACTACTACTATAATTATACTAGGATAAGCATGGGTTGCCTCCCACGAAGCGCTTGTTTAAGGTCACTAAGCTTGACCCATTCCCCGAATTCATTGGTTCTTGGGGAAAGTTTGGAGATCTGGGACAACCATGGGTGGTATGTCCTCTCCAAAGTAGTGCTTAAGTCGATGACCATTCACCTTAAAGTTTGGCCTGTTGGTTTGAGATAACTCGACGGTGCCATAAGGAAAAACTTGGGTGATGGTGAATGGTCCAGACCAACGGGTTTTGAGTTTACCCGAGAAAATCTTCAATCGAGAATTAAAAAGAAGGACTCGGTCACCAACGTTGAAAACGCGGTTCTTGATTTTAGAGTCGTGGATCTTCTTTGTCTTCTCTTTGTAGATCAAAGAGTTCTCATAGGCTTGATCACGAAGTTCATTTAATTCATTGAGTTGAACTTTTCGGTGATCACCCGCGGTCTTAAGGTCAAAGTTTGCATGCTTCAAGGCCCAATCAGCTTTGTGCTCGAGCTCGATCGGTAGATGACATGCTTTTCCGTACATGAGCTTGTAAGGAGTGTACCCGATGGGTGTTTTGAAAGTTGTACGGAAGGCCCAAAATGCATCATCTAAATTATCCGACCAAGAGGCACGGTTCTCACCTACGGTCCTTTCAAGAATTCGTTTCAAACCACGATTGGAAACCTCAACTTGCCCACTTGTTTATGGGTGATACGCGGTGGAGAGACGGTGAGTAATACCATATTTAAGCATGACCTTTGCAAACTGTTCATTGCAAAAATGGGTACCGCGATCACTAATGATGGCACGAGGGGTCCCGAATCGGGCGAAGAAAGATTTTAGAAATTTGCAAACAACTCGGGCGTCGTTGGTGGGGAGCGCTTTCGCTTCAACCCATTTTGACAAGTAATAGACCGCCACGAGTATATACTTGTTCCCTCTTGAAGACGGGAACGACCCCATGAAATCGATGCCTCACACGTCAAAAATCTCGCAAACTTGAATAGCGTTTTGAGGCATTTCATCACGTTGCGAGATTTTTCCCTGACGTTGACAAGAGTCACAAGATTTGACTAAGTCATGGGCATCATAATAGATTGTGGGCCAATAGAAATCGGAGTCAAACACCTTTTTGGCGGTGTAGTTCGGGCCATGATGTCCCTTGGTGGGTCTATTGTGGCAAGCCTTAAGAATATCAATGGCTTCTTGGCCGTGAGCACACCGCCGGATGACTTGATCCGCACAGATTTTGAACAAATAGGGGTCGTCCCAAAAGTAGTGCTTAACATCCTTGAAAAACTTGTTCTTTTGTTGGGACGACATCCCTTTAATCACAAAATTCCCTGCATGTTGCAAAATCAGCAAACTATGAGGTACTAGAATCACCTCAAAAAGACACCATACTAAGTGTTTTAGAGGAAACGTTTCATTTATTTTCTTTTTATCGAGCACACTTTGGTGAGGATTCTCTAATCGGGACAAATGGTCGGCCGCGAGGTTCTCGGCTCTTTTTTTTTATCACGGATGATGATATCAAACTCTTGAAGGAGGAGAACCCACCGGAGCAACCTCGGCTTAGCATATTGCTTGCTAAAAAGGTATTTTAATGCCGAGTGATCCGTATACACTATGCTTTTGGACAAGACCGAGTAAGGTCAGAATTTCTCGAAAGCATACACCACGGCAAGTAATTCTTTTTCTGTCGTAGTGTAATGTGCTTGAGCATCCGTCATTGTTTTGCTTGCATAGTGTATATGCTGGAAATGTTTTGTTTTTCATTGCCCCAAGACCGCACCTATAGCATAATCACTTGCATCGCACATTAGCTCAAAAGGTAGGTCCCAATCGGGGGAAACTAAGATTGGTGCTTCGGTCAATTTTTTCTTAAGTGTTTGAAAGGCTTCAATACACTCTTTGGAGAAGAAGAATGGAGTATCTTTTTCAAGGAGACGGGTCATCGGCCGGGCTATTTTTGAGAAATCTTAAATAAATCTATGATAAAACCCAGGGTAACCAAGAAAACTCCGAATTCCTTTGACGGTGGTGGGATGATATAGATTAGCAATAACATCTACTTTCGCCTTATCAACCTCAATCCTGTTTTTGGAAATCTTATGGCCAAGGACAATTCCTTCCTTGACCATAAAGTGACTCTTTTCCCAATTCAGACAAAGATTAGTGTCTTCACACCGTTTAAGCATCTTGTCTAAATGGGAGAGGCAAGTTCCGAAAGAATTCCCAAAGACCGAGAAGTCATCCATAAAGACTTCCATCGTTTTTTCGATCATATCGTGAAAGATAGCCATCATACACCTTTGGAATGTGCCCGGTGCATTGCATAAGCCGAAAGGCATGCGATAGTAGGCAAACGTTCCATAAGGACACGTGAATGTGGTCTTTTCTTGATCTTGAGGGTCGATGGGAATTTGAAAGTAACCCGAGAAACCATCGAGAAAACAATAGTATTCGTTTCCCGCTAATCTTTCGAGCATTTGGTCCATGAATGGTAGATGAAAATGGTCTTTACGGGTGGCGTCATTTAACTTTCGGTAGTCAATGCATACACGCCATCCCGTAACCAATCAAGTAAGAATTAACTTGTTTCTTCATTTTTAGCAACGGTAAAGCCACCCTTTTTCGGCACGCAATGTACGGGGCTCACCCAAGGACTGTCCAAGATGGGGTAAATTAATCCGGCCTCAAGGAGTTTAAGAACCTCCTTTTTGATAACCTCGTGGATTTTAAGATTGACCCTTCTTTGGTGTTGGACAGCCGGTTTGAAGTCATCCTCCATTAGAATCTTGTGTGTACAAAATTCTAGGTTAATACCTTTAATGTCGGAAAGTTACCAAGCAAGAGCTTGCTTGTGTGACTTCAAAACCTTTATGAGAGCGGCTTTCTCCTCGTCTTTCAAGTCTTTAGCAATTATGATGGGTAATTTATCATCACCCTCCAAAAATGCATATTCGAGATGAGGCGGTAAGTCCTTAAGTTCGACCACGGGTGGTTCATCAATGGAAGATTTTTCATTTTTAGGTTCAACAATTTTGAGCTCTTGTGGAGGGAGAGGTGGTGATGATGGATCATCATTAAAAAATTCTTTAAGAAGAATAATGTCTCCCTCCGAATCATAGTAAGAGTCATCAATTTCTGGTGAAATTGGCTCATCTTTAATAGCTAGGAAAGCATCGGTTTCCTCAAGAAGAAAATCACTATCCCCGAAGGGAGTGAGGGTAGGAAAAGAGGTAGAAACAATTGGTTCTGTAGATGGAGTGGGATTGCCACTCACAGAAAATCCAAGAACTTCTTGAGAATATTCCTCACAAGCAACGTCTATGACATCGATTCGGTTAACCGATATATCATCATAATTAGAGGAGTATCTTAAAGTTTGATCAAGATTGAATGTTACGGCTTTATTGCCAACATGAAGAGTTAATTCTTCCGCGTAAACATCAATCAAAGCACGTCCGGTCTTTAAAAAGGATCTCCTGAGAATTAGAGGAACTCAGGGATCGGCATCAAAGTCAACGACTACAAAGTCGGCCAGGAAATGAAACTTTCCTACTTTTATGAAGACATCTTCGGCGACACCGACCGGACGAGAAATCGATCGGTCCGCAAGTTCGAGAGTCATACAAGTAAGGGTAAGTTCAGGAAGGGAAAGCTTTTTCCACACGGATAATGGCATGAGATTTATGCTAGCGCCAAGATCGGCCAAGGCTAAGCACTTATCCATTCCCGGAAAGTCACACGGGATGAGAAATTTGCCGGGGTCCCCAAGTATTTCGGGTAAATTTTTGGGGAGGGCCGCCGAGCAATGCTTATTTAATGGTGTTTTTGCTAATTCAAACAATTTTTCTTTATTGGTCAACAAACTCTTAATGGTCGAAGAAAACTTAGGCATGAGAATAAGAGCATCAGCGAAGCTAATGTCGAAATGCAAATCTTGGAAGACTTGGAAAATTTTCTCTAATTGGTTATTAGCCTTTTCGCGGAGCTTTTGCTCATTAAGTCTGGACGGATATGGGATTGACGGTTTCAGGTTAGGCTTCGGAGCACTAACGGGAGCTTCAAATGGCTAAACAATGGGAGCAACAACGGGCTCAGAATTTGGTACTTGAGTTTCATCTTGGACAACCAGAGGTTGAACGTCTTTGGTACTTCCGTTATTAGTAGGAGGCACCGTGTCCTTTGTCACCTCGGTTTCATGTTCCACTACTTTAGGAGGAGAAGAAGAAGTAGTAGGAATCGTGGGTCCCTTATAAGCAACACCACTTCGGGTGGTGATACCTTTCAAATCTTCTTTCGGGTTAGTAACGGTGTTACTCGGAAGTGTTCCTGAACTCGAGGTAGAAGCGGTATTCATTTTCATGAATTGACCAAAGATATTCTTAAGCTCAAGATTGGAATTTGTCGATGAGGTCATATTTGTTTGCATGTTTTTCAAAATGGCATCATTTGCCTTCATGTAGTTTGTGAACTCGGTAGTAGTCACAACTTATGGTTGAGGAATCGGGGCTTGATGAACCGGAGCTTGGTAACCCGGGGCTTGATGAGCCGATGCTTGATAAGCCAGAGGCGGGTTTTGAACATGACTGTCTCCTTGAAATAATTGGTTTCTTCCTTGGTTATTCCCATGATTATGATTGTTTCCTTGATTCCTATTTTGGTAGTTTTGATTTTGATTACTTCAGTTTTGATTCTGATTAAACCCTGATGGTCCAAGATAATTGTCCGAATGATAGCTAAGAAAATTACGGTTACCTTGAGGTTGGTAAGAATTACCACCTTGATTATAGGCTCCCGCAGCATATACGTTCTGAGTTTGGCCAACGGTGGCTGGACAATCATTGTAAGCATGTGGACCACCACAAGTTTTACAACTAGGAGTAACTGCTTTTACTTGTTGGTTTGTCTGAAGCATTTTCATTAAATTCTTGTTGATTTCTGCCATTTCAAGCTTAAGGGCTACTATTTCTGGATTAGAAGAATTGATAGAACTAGATGACTCGCTTTGTTGGGTTGAAGTGTCCTAATCATTGTGGTGAGTGGTCATATTCTCAATTAGATCATAACACTCTTTGGGTCGCCTTTTCATAAAGGTACCTCTGGCAGCAGCATTGATGGTATCACGATGTCTTAAAGTTAACCCGTTATAGAAAGTATGTATTTGAGTGACAGGTAACATGTTGTGATTAGGACAATGATCAATCGAAAGCTTATAACGTTCCCATGCTTTGAATAATGACTTATCGGGACGTTGATGGAAATTGGTGATTTCATTTCTTAACTTCGTCACCATAAAGGGTGGAAAGTATTTTCCGAGAAACGTTTTAACCATTTGCTCAAATGTGGTGATAGAATTCCTTGTCAAACGATCAAACCAAGTAGTGGCATGATGTGTCAAGGAGTGAGGAAAGAGATATAGACGAAGGGCGTCATCGGTGACCCCATTCACTTTGATACTTTGGGTGACATGCAAAAATTTGTCAAGATGCTTGTTCGCATCGTCACCTGGTAATCTGTGAAATTGGCAATAATTTTGAACTTGTTGAATCATGTCATTTTTTAGTCCAAAATTGGTTGCTTGAATGTTGATCGGGGCAATTAGTCCGCCTCGACCATTCAAAGTCGGTAGGCACAACTCCTCCATCGTTCGGAGGTCGGGAACTGGTTGATCACCTCCTCCAGCGAGAGGTGGTCCGTCATTACCGGCTCCGTTAGTGGCCATGTTAATTTCTTCAAAAGGATTTGGATCAACACGAGTTCTTCGAATTGTACGTTCGGGATCTTCGAGAGGTGGAACAAGATTCCTGGTAGACGATCGAGTGCTCATACACTAAAAAGAAATATAAAAAGAGAAACTACACTAATTAGTTTTTTTTTGGTTTTTCAAAGATTTATTTTAATAACGGACAACGAGATAAGACAACTTAAACCTAATAATCAACAAGTTTCACGGTAGCTCTCTAAAAGAAAAATGCACAAAGGAGCGGGAAAGCGCGAAGCTATTAAAATCCTTCTCCTTTAGGGTCGTAGTTCCTCGGAACAACCCTCCTTATACCCCTCTTATAGTTTGTTTAACTTTCAAAGGTGAGCCGTATCTCGCAAGTGACACAAAATGTTAGTTTTTGATCTTTGGTTTAGGAACTTATTAATGATAATACTTAAAGTTGAGAGTATTATATGATTGATTCACTTTATTGATATATAATGACAATTTTTTTATGTTTTTGAATTTTTTTTCTTGTCTTATATATATACTAAAAGAAAATGAAAAATATTTTTGTATTTTTGTATTTTTATAAAGAAAATAACTCCACAAGGAAGGATCTTCAAAGCACTAATTGTCAAACGTCAAAAACGACAATCGTCTTACACTCCTCCCCGGCAACGGCGCCAAAAATTGGTTTCTTTCAATCAATATAGGTATAATACAAATAATAATATAATATTACTACTACTTATATTAACCAAACCAAATCAAGTTACCCTTGAAATGGTTTAAAGAAAGAAAATCAATGAAATCCGAATAGTATATAATATTCCCGGGTCGTTTATCCCCAACGAGGAATGCAATGGAAAGTCGAGAGTCAGTTTGATATTTGATGTTTAAATTCAACAAGATTTTGATTGGTTTTCTAAATCTACGGGAAAATTAATGCAATCTACACTAAAAACAATTAAGGCAACACAAATTTAAACTAAAAACGCAAACGGGAATCCTAAAAACGCGTCTAAAAACCTAAATTACCAAAAATTAATCCTAAAATGACTTTTTAAGTTTTAATAAATCCTAAGTGACTAAAATGTAAGAACAAAGAAAACTAGACCAAAAACAAAAGTGATTTAAGCTTAAAAACACGAAAAATGTTAACGGGATTCAATCTCGTTCTTTAAAAAATCAAAATCTAAAATTTTAACTCTACGAAATCAAATCTAATTTTCCTAAGTCCTATTTGATAAAAGAAATTTTCTAAAAAAGATTTAGATTTTTTTGACTTTTATTAAATTTATTATGAAGTAAAAACGGATTTTATCTAAATTAATTATAAAAAAATACTAAACGAAATTGTAAAAATCTGAAAAAATACAAGAAAATACTTTACGATATGAAGAATGCAAGAAAAACAATAACTATGAAAAACAGCTTATAAATAAGCTGTAAATAAGCCCAAAAGGGCTGAAAAGCTTAAGGGCTAAAAAGCCCTTAAATACAAACCACTTGGGACTTATAACGAAAAAGTCCCAAGGGCGCAGCGGTAAAGAGTGTGTGTGTTAAGAGGGTTGAGGGTGTTGAGGTCCAGGGTTCGAGCCCTGCTCACCTTGGACTTCCACCTTCCCCTTTTTGCTTTTTTTTAAAAAAAACTTTTTTCCACAGCTTATAAATAAGCTGTAAACAACCAACTTTAATGAAGACATAATTTTTAAAACTTTTTTCCACAGCTTATAAATAAGCTGTAAACAACCAACTTTAATGAAGACAAAAATGCTAAACTGCTTGGCAATTTAAAGACACAATAAGCTAAGAAGAAGCAAATAAGCTGTCAACAACTAATAAGCTACACCTAATAAGCATGTAGAAACAAAAATAAGCAAAGGAAATGAACTAAAAATAAGCTAAAAGGACAGAATCTCTAAAAGGCTTAAATACTTAAAAAATTTAAACTAGAAATGCTAATAAGCTGAAATAAGCTCTAATCTAAACTAAATAAGCTAAAAAGGCTTTAAACTATCCTAATAAGCAGAATTAAACCTAAATTAAGCAAAAACAATAAGCAAATAAGCTTAAATAAGCAGATAAGCTTTTTGGCCAAAAAATTTAGCCAAACAGCCAAGAAGGCACTTTCTAGCTTAATTTTAAGCTAGTTAGTGGATCCTTATGGCTTAATGGGTTATATCCCCTAAAAGCTTGACCTATAAGCTACTTAAATCAACAATCAGAAAGGAGTTTGAAACACACATAAACCAAGAAATTTGCTTATGAAAAAGCTGGTTCACACAGACACAACACTTAAAAATAAGCAATCAAACAGATCCTTATGGATATAAGACCTCAAAACAGATTAAATTTAAACCTCAAAGAACAAGTATCATCTTTCAAAAAGCATTTTGAAATTAAGAATAAGCCAGAAAAAGCAATTTGAAAAAGCAGTTTTTTTTTCAAAATTTCCACACTTAGTAAAATTATGACAGACTTGGTAAAACTTTTACTAGAATAAGAGATACTAAAACAACTTTTGCATACTGCATTTTAACTTTAAAAGCAACATAAAAACAAGGCTAAAATGTTGTTTTCAAGGGGCTAATCAAATAAGCACTTAAACCTGTTTTGAAGCCACAGATTCAAACAACTTTTGCATAAAACCTTGAAAATCACATACAAACTTGAAAACTTTTAAAAACAACTTAAATTGACTTAAAAAAACTTATTTAAGTAAGCCAAGTAACCCAAATTGTTTTTAATTAAATTTAACCCACTTTGGTACCTTATGCCAAACACCCCTTTAAGTATTCATAAGCCATTTTTAAAGAGATTTAGAGATTTTAAGCTAAAGTTTTGCAAATACCAGATAATTAACAAGTCTAATAAGTGACAATAAGCAAGTTTTAACAAGAATTAAGCACTCAAACAAGCTAAAACAGATTATGCTAATTTATAAGCTAAATAGACAGATTTTAATAAAAACTAAATAAGCAAGAATAAGCAGAAAATAAGCAATGCTACAGTAAATAAGCTAAAAATTGAAAAATGGAAACTTACAAAAGCCCTTGCTTAAACCGGGCAAATAAAGCTTATAATAAGCTAATCTACAAGCTCTAACTTGTCAAAGACAATCTAGTATTGTTCATAAGCCCATCCCTCTTTGACTTATCATCCATAAAAGCTGAGGTTATTTTTAAGGGTGATTTCTTTTTGTGAAATTTCTTAATACTTAATATAATTAAGTTTGCTTAATGAAACAGTTTATATGAGAGCTTGAGTGAACTTAAGAAAGCTTATCAAACACTTTTAATCATTAGAGCACACGAATTCTTAAAAACAGAAATTTTAACTAAAAACTTGATTTTCATTAATTCAAAAGAAACATTACAATAATTGAAAACTTAAGCTACTATTACAATACATAAGCTGAAAATTACTAACTAGATGCCTTCTTGGGTTACAAAGAGTCCTATATATACTAAAAAGATTACAAGTCTTGGGTCTTCACTTGTGCTTCTTTTGTGAGTGATCCATGGGGTGTGTTTGTTGTGTGAGAGACTTCAAGCTTTCATCTCAGCCATTGAATTTAAGTGCTCTTCAAGTTCATCAATCTGAGCCCTTAAATTTCCTTGAACGAATAGGAATTGGAGGGATTGCCAAGGTGGATTGTTATGTGGGGTTTAGGGGGGGGGTGTGACATTATTTTGTCATGTTACAGGGGTGTGAACAACTGTGATGGGTGAATAGTAAGGTAGGGGGATTGGCGGGAAATGGGGAAGATATACAGTATTTTGATAACAGGGTATAAGTTTGGGATTTTGGCAAGAATGGCCCCTGAATTTGTATTGTGGTTTTGCAAAGAAGGTCCTGTGGTGTAGAAGTATAAAAGGAGTTGGCAATTTCAGCCCTTGAGGTTATATGGTGGGTTTGCACCCACAGTCCTTAAAGGACTAACGGTGTTGGGTTTTATGGTGTTGGGCCAGATTTGTTAAATAAAGGGTTTTGGGCCTATTTAGATTTTAGGCTTTTTATAAGACTTAAGTCTTATAAGTCTTCATATAAATGTTTAATGGGCTGCCCGACCCATTAGATTTGTATGGGTTGGCCCATTTAACAATTTTTCTCGATACCGGCTTCGTCTTTGACTTTGACTTTGTCGGGGTTGATTTTTGGTTGTCTTTTGACTTTGACTTTTTGCTCTTTCCATTTCGTGCTCGGTTTTGCCCGTTTTTTGCTTCCTTTTTGTCCTTTTCTTAGATATCCGTTTCCTGCACAAAACAGATGCAAAACACACGAATACAATGTATTTTTGGTATGTTTTTAGTCTTTTAAGAACGTTTTTAAAGGTCAAAGGTATGTGTATTTAAACACATACCAGCCGGCGTAAACGCGCAAAAGCCAGCGTAAACGTGCGAAAGCCGACGTAAACGTGCAAAAGCCAGCGTAAACGCGCGAAAGCTGACGAAAATGCGCGAATGCGGGCGAAAGCGTGCGAAAACATATGAAAACGTAAGAAAGTGGACGAAAACAGAAGAAAAAATGTGAAGATAGACAAAAACGTATGAAAATATGCGAAAACTTAACAAACCGTGCGTGAACATCTAAAAACGAACGAAAACGCGCGAGAACAGACGAAAAGGTGCGAAAACGGGCAAAAGCGCGCGAAAACGTACAAAAACGTATAAAAGCGTAAAAAACGTAAAAAAATATAAAAAAAGTAAAACCCTTAAAAACGTATAAAAACGTAAAAACTGTAAAAAAACGTAAAAAATGTAAAAACGTAAAAACGAAAACAACGTAAAAACCGTAAAAAAGGACGTAAAAACGTAAAAAACGTAAAAAAACGTAAAATACATAAAAAAAACGTATAAAACGTACAAAACCTAAAAAACGTAAAAAACCGTAAAAAACATAAAAGAAACGTAAAAAACGTATAAAAACGTACAAAATGTAAAAAAACGTAAAAACGTATAGAAACGTAAAAAACGTAAAAAAAACCGTAAAAACGTAAAAAAAACCGTAAACACGTAAAAAAGTACAAAATGTCAAAAAAGTCATTTAATTGCAATTTGGGCAAGATTTGCCAACTTTACAAATAATGAGGGAGTGGTTAGGGAGTTTTAGTAAATTTACACTTTTGGTTCCTCTATTTTTTTAATCTTAAATCTTGTCTTTTTAATCTAATGAAATGGATGGTCTAGATTTGTCCCTTAGTATGTAAGGAGAAACTACTATGCAAAATAACTAAACACCTAACCGCTAAACCCTAAATCAAAATCCTAAACACCTAACCGTTAAACCTTATACCATAAACCTAAACCTCCTCTATAACCACTAAAACATATACTAGAAACCTTAAACCCCTAACCACTAGGTATAGTATCACAACTGATATATACATTAACTTTAAAATATATACCAAAAATCCTAAACCGCTAACCATTAAACCCTATATCAAAAACCCTAAATACATAACCACTAGGTATAATACCTAACCACTAGGTATAATATCACAAGTGATGTATACATAAATTTAAAATCTATACCAAAACCCTAAAACCTATACCAAAAATCCTAAACCATATACCAAAAATCCTAAACACCTAACCACTACGTATAATATCACAAGTGGTATATACTAAACCTTCTACCAAAAACCTTATCCCTTAACCACTAAACCCTATACCAAAACACCTAAACACCTAACCACTAAACCCTATACAAAAACCCTAAACCCCTAACCACTAAACCCCTAACCACTAAACCCTATGCCAATAACCCTAAACCTCCTCCCCAACCACTAATCCCTATACCAAAAAATCTAAACCCCTAACCACTAAACCATAAACCAAAAACTCTAAACCTCTAACCACTAGATATAATATCACAAGTGATATATACATAAACTTTAAAATATATACCAAAAACCATAAACCCCTGACCACTACCCCATACCAAAAACCAAAAAACACACTTTTAGATTTTCATGATGGATTCCTGCCTCTTTGGGTATCTCTTTGGGTGACGTAATCACCGTGGCGCACTCGGCACGTATCAGGATAGTGCTACGGATAGTCATTATTCCTCCGTCGGCAGGAAACTTAAGCATTCCGTGGGCTGTGGATGGCACCGCTTGGATTATGCCCGATCGCCCAATGATATCGTTGTATGGTGAAATTGATCTGACGATCATGAAATCCATCCACGCTTTTGTATAATGATCTGCGTCTCCAATTGTCACCAAAAGCCTATGTTGTCCCAGCGGCCATATGGTTTCTCCACTAAAACCGGTTAGCGATGTCCTTGCCGGGACCATCTGGTTTTTGATTTCCGGCCGGAGTTGGTTGAAGCAGTGCTGATAAAGTATTTCCGTAGAGGAGCCTCCGTCTATATATATGTGGTGGATCATATGTCCGCCAATTTCTGCTTCTATGATGAGCGGACCCTCTCTTCCATCACTATTGGCTAGTGGCGGGACTGTAATTTCGCTGTCGTAGGCGAAGCTTTGGGTCAATTTTTGCTTTGTCGTTCTCTGCCATTGTTGTATCATATAGATTGCTAAGGATTTGTCTTTAGCCGGGGCCTCCTTCTTTACATTCTTCATTTGATCTTGACCTTGCTTAATTTGTTTTATTAGATGCGAGAGCTTGCCGGCTTGAACCAATTCTTCGATCTGCTTCTTCAACTGCATGCACTCGTCTGTGCTATGTCTCTTATCGTTGTGTATCGCAAAACTTGTTGCTACTTCTTTTTTCGACCGGGGTTACCATAGGTGGTGGTGGTTTAAACTTTCCTGCCTCGGTCGCGAGGATTTCTTTGGGCGTTTTGGTAAGGGGTAAACCTACTAGACCCCCGTCCTTCCTTTGGCTGACTTCAGAAGTCAGATTTTCGCTCGGGAGCATGCCGCTTGGAATGGTCTTGTGATTTCCACGATGAGTGACCTTTCTTTTTGGAAGCAGCAACAGCTTCTCCTCGTATGAAGGCAGTGGTAATTGTCATCATTTCTTCCATGGTCTTTGGGACGTGTTCATTGAGACGCTTTGTTACTTCGGGGTTGTTTACTCCATGCATGAACCTAGAGATCCGCATGCATTCAAGGGCTCCCTTCATGCGCCCGGTTTCAACTTTCAACCGTTCCATGAAATCTTCAATAGTCTCCCCGTCCCTCTGCTTAATGTTGTGAATTTCCATTGGATCTTTCACATACTTCTTCTGCTGCATGAAGTATGCTAGGAAGGCCGCTTTAAGACCCTTGTACCCATCTATGCTTTCCGGAGGTAGTTCATCGAACCATACCCTCGTGGCTCCTATCAAGGTAGAGTTGAACATGTGACACCATGTAGGCATTGCCCAACGCTCTACCTGTGTCGCGGCTTAGAAGATTTTTAAATGGTCTTCCGGGTCTCCTGTCCCATCATAAGTTTTCACATTGTTGGGCATGCGCGTCTTTCGTGAACTTTTAAAGTTGCGGATTCGAGGTGTGAACGGATCCACATCCTCGCAGGTCCAGGGTTCGGCTAGGTCGTCTTCATCTGCCAGCTTACACCTGTTTATCCTTGACTTCTAGTGTCCTCCGATACTGGTGCTGCTCTCTGATCCACGAGGTAATAGGGACTCACTTTCCCTCCACCTCTTTATATTGCGGGACCGATCTCTGTACTTAGTTTTGGTTCCCTGAGAGTATGTATCGCCATGCGATTCTTCAGCGCCCTGGGGACGATCTTCCATTCGGGAACGTTCCCTACTGCAGGAATGACCTCTGCTGTGAGAGGGATCTCTCAAATCTGTCCTGCTTGGCCCGGACTTTGTTGTGCTTGGCGATGTAACACCCCCATTTTTACATATAGTAGCAGAAGCTAATCTGGGGTATTACTTCAAGGTACAACAGTCATAATCATAGAAAACAAATCAAAAAGAGTCATTTTTGAAAAT
>BQNB010008420.1:0-90026 GCA_026074375.1 Tanacetum coccineum
ACCTTTTTGATGTTATGGTAAAACACTTAGATGGAGAGGTTAATTTTTTGATGTATCCATGATTTCTACAAGTTTTCATCAATCAACGGCTTGGGGATATGTCACATCACAAGAAGATTCATGTTAATCCCTCACAAGAAGAGAGCTGGAAAGGATTTTTTTGGGAAAATAACACCTTTATTTGATACTATGATGGTTCAAGCTTCTGAAGAAGTGGGTGAGGATTCAGACCATCCGACTTATTCCAATAAAATACCCATTGTTGATCAACCATCGACATCCTCTCTACCCAAAAGAAACAAAAATCCAAGAGGAAACAGAGAAAGAAAACAGAAGTTGCTCATGATGAGACAGAGCATGAGGAAAGTGTACCCATACCTTCTAATGATCCACTACCCAGTGGTGAGGATAACATGCAACTTAATGATTTGATGGTTTTATGTACCAAATTGCAAAAACAAGTTCTTGACTTGGAAAAGGCTAAATCTGATCAAGCTATTGAGATTGCTAGTCTCAAGAAGAGGGTAGATAAGCTAGAAAAGAGGAGTGATTAAAGTTTAAAATTCAACCCTTTATATATATAAATAAAAATAAATATAAATATATAATAAGGATCAAAATTCACAAAATCAATGAAACCGGAAGTAGTATGTGATATTCCCGGGTCGTTTATCCCTAGTGAGGAGTGAATTGGAAAGTCGAGAGTTGGATTGACATTTGGAGATTGAATGGAACAAGATTTGGATTGATTTCTAAATCTACGGGAAAAATAATGCAATCTATACTAAAAACGATAAAGGCACACTAATTTAAGCTAAAAACGATAACGGGAATCTAAAAATGTTGACTAAAAACCCTAAATTTTCAAAAATTAACCTAAAATGAATTTTTTCACTTTTAATAGACTCTAATTAACTAAAAAGTAAGATTAAAGAAAACTAGAACGAAAACGGAGTTGATTTGAGCTTTAAAACACAAAAAACGTGAACGGGAACGAATCCCGTTCTTTAAAAAACGAAATTTTACAATTTAAACCCTACGAAAGTAAAACTAATTTTCCTAGAAACTATATGATAAAGAAAATTTTCTAAAAAAGAATTATATTTTTTTGACTTTTTTATAATTTTTTATGAATTAAAAACGAATTTAAAAAGAAAAATTAATTAAAAATACTAAACTAAATGGTAAAAATCTAGAAAAATGCACAAAAGTCCTAAACTATATGAAGAATGCAGGAAAAATAAGCTTAATGAAACAGCTTATCCAATAAGCCCGGAAAAGCTCATAATAAGCTTCGAAGTGCTTATGAAAAGAAAAGGTGAAAAAGAGGGTAAGTATTTGATTTTACAAAACACTATCGGATGAGCTATTGTAGCAAAGTGGTTTGTGTGTGGGTGTTTAAAGCGTTGGTCGATGGGGTTGAGGTCCCGAGTTCGAGCCTCGGCTCACTTGGGGCTTCCCCTAATTTCAACGTTTTTGTTTTTCATTTTTTTCTATGAGTTCAAAGGCCACAAGAAAGAATGAAAAGAAGTGTGAAAGGTATGAGGAGAAAGCTAAGGCGCAGAGAAAGAGTTTCTTGGTAAGATTGAGCAGAATAGAGCAACAACAAGAATCTTAAGTGACTAAAAGTGGAGGGGAGGATTGATAAAGAAACTGTGTAGCATAAAAAGAAGTGATAGAGAGATACAGCTGAATTGAAAAAGCATTTGGTGATTGTAAAAGATGATGATATAGCAATTGATGGCATACCACTTGCTACCAAACCACCAGTGATTGTTGATTACAAGCTTCTTAAAGAAGGAATGATGGCACATTATCAATTAATAAGAGCAGATGGGAGTTCCAAGAGATATTCTTCAATGATTAGACTACTTCAGGGTATTGACAGAGAAGATTTGCAAACTCTTTGGAAGTTAGTCAAAACAAAGCATGGTGATTTAAGACCTGAAGATGAACATGAAAGAGTGTTGTGGGGTGATTTGAAAGTCATGTTTGAACTAGACATAAGGAGTGATGTATGGAGAAATCTACAAGGATACAAGGTGACCATTTGGAAGTTGATTGATTCATGTGGAGTGCACTTTGTAAGTTAGAATTGATTCACTCTTTATGGTTAGTTGAAAGAGAGATACCCCCTCACATCAATTACAATTACATTTTGCTTACAAGAAATTTCAAACTGATTATTGGAATGAGATGTGACTTATCAATGCTCAAGCTTTTGGTAAAACATCAAAGACGGACATTAAAAAGGGTGAATGTATTCTGAGTATGATGAAGTCTTTTAATGAGGAAACTTAAGATTTCTGAAGATGAACATCATGTTTAGGGGTGGATTGTAGGACTTAAAAGCTTCATACGGATTCTTAACTTCTACTCAAGTACATAATGGAAATTATGCTAAGTAGTTAGTACTGGTAGTATAAAGATACCATTGCTAGTTACTACTGTTAGTATAATTTAGTACTGTTAGTATTGAGTTACTATTGTCAGTAGAAGTTAAGACTTCTCACAGTTGAAGACTGAAAGTATGCTAAGTGGTTAGTACTGTTAGTATAAAAGTTAATACTGGCTAGTGTAAATTAGTATGTTTGTATAATTAGTATACTAGGATGTAAAAGTTCATATGTTAGGCTTAAAAGTTAGTACTGCTGGTACTACTACTGCTTATGCTCAGTTTGTGCTGTGGCTTATAAAGATACAACTGATGTGAATTAAACTGCTAGAAGACTTACTACTGTTAAAGAGGATAAAGGACTGATTAAGATATAAGGAATGATTGGAGAACAAGAAGACTTATGAAGATAAGTATTAAAGTTTTTTTGGTAAAAGATATGGTTATTTATTTGATTAAGAGATTACGTTTATTTATAGAAAAGATCATGATAAGTTAGGAATATATTGTAAGCCTTGTAGGACTCCTTGGTGTATAAAAGGGGATCCTAAGGTATAGAAAGACATCAGTTTTCCATCTCAGTTTTCCATAGAGTTCATAGCTTCAAGGTTGTAAACCCTATCACTAAGTCAGAGTGATCGTATTAATATATATTGAAGCTTGTTGTGTTGATTATATCTTTGTGTCAAAACATACTTTTGTTCATTGAGATACTTCTTAGAGATATATACTAAGATTCCAGACATAGTTTATATCATTCAATCAAAGTTTCATTCTTAGTATTTTTGGATTTATCCAAGGGTACTAAACCTTACAAGCTAAGGAGTTAAAGATCTATTCATTGGGATCAACAATTATTGAGGGGGAGTATAAAGGAAAATGTTTTGAACAAATGAATAATAATCGATATAAAAATAGTTGTTGTCAAGTGTGTTTATATCGATAAGCATACAAATGGTGAAGATTATGTCCGATTATGACCGTTTCCTAAATTTAATAGGATGAGGAGTGATTAATCTACTGACCATTCGTTTTAGATATCGACATACTTAGACATAACTAGTTTTTCAAATTTGTTTAGAACATTCAAAAAAGTTCCAATAATAATCAACAACTAGTTTTTCAAATTTGTTTGAAACATTATCAAATGTTCCAAATAAAAATCATGCTATATCCGTTTTCTCTTATGTGCTTTCAAAATCTCATATATCTATTTTAATCTATTGATGTCAAAAATATCATATGGTATGCTATTTTTAAGGGCGAAAAAATTGGATTAAAAAGTGATCTAAAGACCCAAAGTGTTGCAAAAGTTTTTTATTTATAATGCATAAGTGTAGGGGAAGTATTTCTCAAAAAGTGAAACTTTTAAAGTGTTAAAAGTTTTGATTTATATCAAACACTTTGATTGATTTTCAAAAGGTTTTATGGTTATGATCTTAATACCTAATAGCCAACTACCTCACGATGATCAAAGAAGAAATAAGGTGGTAAGGTTAGGTATTATCCCATGATCCAACCAGAACCGGAGGGATCTACCCAGGGACATTCCATAGATAGAATAGAAGTCCTTAGGTAGGATGGAGTTGAATGTGAATGGGAATAATGTCAACTAAGGCATCAAGGTATCATCGGAACAATCACAACATGGTGATAGTATGACGTCTTGGAAGACATTGAAGGGGTTAAAGAATGAAAAAGAAAAGTTATGTAAAGGGTGAAAAGAAAGAAGCCCTCCACATACACTTAGGCAGAAACCGGGCTAATACATAATCTATCGAATATCACAAAGATGATATTTGGTATTGAAGAAAGACGTCATGGACCCAGTGATGCAGTGCACAACCCTTCCCGGCCACTCAAGATTCTCTCAAAAGAATTCTTGTTTCATTGTCACGGAGATTAAACGCATAATCTATTGACATCTCACTTCGAGATTGTTGATATTAAAAAGGTGGCAGTCTGCTCCAGCCTTCAATCACTAAAACCAAAAAGCGCTAATTGAGTCTAGAGCCAAATAAGATATATCATTAATTCTCACATAGGACACAAAAGTACACTTGTATTAAACATCAATGATACACAAGGTACAAGAGTCGCTTATATGTCTATGTGACATTGCACGTCTTAGTGATATTGCCGAAACATTCAAGAGTGATACTTAAACAAAGTATTCACAATGAATGAATGGAAATCCTACCAGTGCTAACATCAAGCCAACATTGAACGTAGGTCACTAATTTGAAAATGACTGTTTAAATGATTCAAATAAGTGTTAACAAGCAATCTAAGTAATCTAGTAGTTATTGTGTTCTTTCAAAATTTGTTTTTGAAAAACACAAACAACATTTTCTTGATTTAATCAAGTAATTTGTTGAATTACCAAGGTCTCTGACAATGTCACAAGATTGATGGGGGTAGATTGTTGGAATTGAATTTGGCAGTTGACTCTCATGCATAAACCGTACTTATGATACTACACACATGACTTTAATATCGAACATTCGTGCGTAAACAAGTTATGATTATTTTGATGGTCATCAAATATAATCAGGGGGAAGAGAAGTGTGCTAGCTTAATATTTTGATAGAGTGCAACAATTAGGGGAAGAAATGTGTACATTTGGGACTTAATTTACTTTGGTGTATACAACATCCGAGACTTAATTAACTTGGAGATTATAGTTTCTACCTTCTATGAGTTGTTTGTATGAAGTATGTGCATACGTTTTGATAATGTATTGCATGATCTCCTGAATGGATCAACTACTAATCCGAAATTAAGAAGTCAGATTTGCTGCTAAGTGTGGTTTACTTCATCTTCTACAAATTACGCTACGAGCTTAAACTGCCATAGTTAGAAGATATGTTAATTACATCAAAGTTTTAGATTTGCTTTGAATGGTTGTCTGTTTGGGGGAAGCAGTTGAACTGCTTGTAGTCATGTGGTATGAACTGGGGGGAAGTCAACTCAAGATATACATTCATGTACAACAACGTCAACAACATCTCTACATTTCAGAAGCAAGAACACCGTCATATTCATTCCTTCATATCGCATACTCAAAGGTTAAAGATACACTGCAGCAACTCTGATAAATCAAAGAACTTCCTCAATCATCAAGTTGTTGATCAAGACAAAAGTTCTACATGAGGAAGATTGTAAGTTGTCAAGAAAGTGTGAGTATGTTGGTCAGAAGCTTCAAAAGACAAATCAAGATGAATTCACGGTATTGAATGATGATATGAAAAGATCTCAAAGGCAAAGACAAAAAAGAAAATGGAAAGATCAAGATCAATAGAGCATGATTGGAACAAGACCACTATTACACATCAAGACTTAAGAAAATCGAGCATTAAAGATCAAAGATCAAAGTCACAAGAGAGATCTCAATGATCATCCTTTAGGGAGAGATTGTTAGGAGTAGAAAGTGATGATCATTAATGCAATCAAAGAGAGATCTCAATGATCACCCTTTGGGGGAAGATTGTTAGAAATGAAAAAGTGACGATCTTATTGAGATTGATTCTAGTATTAGTTAGAGAAATAATATTGTGTAATAGTTTAGGTGAAAGGCTCGTGACTAAAATAAAGTCATGAGACCCGGCTAAATAGCCAAAGTCTAAAAGACAAGAGCTAGGAGCCCATCCTTGTAAATGGGTATAAATACCCCTCCCTACCTCATTAGTGAGGTGTGTCTTCTAATCCAGTCCTCCTTATTTTCTCTAATCCTCCTTCTCCTTCTTTTTCTCTTTAATTTCTATAATTCTCTTTCTCTCTTTAATTTCTATAAGCACACACACAACACCTAAACACGCACTCTACTGCTTATTGATCCTAAAATCGAGACCTAACATTTTTCAAATAACTTAATTAAAGCTTTAGCACTTGGTTCGTAATATCGAAAGTGGGCCGTGTCTTAGACAGCGAGTGATTCTTGCAGTTTCTCAAAGAATTTCTTTACTTGCTGAAAATATGCTACTTCTTGACCCATTCAAATCAAATTTCTCTGAATGTAAGTTATTGACTATCATCATCTCGCTACTTTGACTAATATGATTATGATCGAACTGTTAAAAGGTGCTTAAGACTTAATACCATCTTTACTTCCATTGTGTTTACTTTTCCTGAACCAAGTTATTAGAGGCTTGGCGTACGAAATGCCCTTTTTAACCGTATAATTCGAGCCACTTAAGTTCGTTTGACTATCTATACTACTTGCCACTCAGATATATATTTTGCATGAGCTCTCTACATCTCACAGTCACTCGATTCAAGAAAACACAAGAAATATGCTTACCTCTTTGAAGTTATTACAAAATGCTATTACAAGGTTAAACCAAGACTTAGCAAATACATGCTCTTCTAACGAGCAAGTACTTGCTTCGATATCTATGTCGTACAAGCTTAAACGCATGAATGTATGAATACACTTTATAGTTGTAGGGAGCGTACCAAGAGTCGTTCTTATGTAAATTTGAAATACCAATTTTGTTACAAATAGTCGTGTATGTAATGGATTATGCTATATTGGTTTTAGGGCGCGTTTTTTAACCCGTCCAAATAATGACCTGATACAAAGCGCATCGACTGAATACCTTGATTTCAAACACCTCGCAGCGAAGCGTGGGCTTAAAACCTCATTAGCTATCGTTTATAAGGATTTACGAGGTTTTGTTGCTTTTTTATAAGATTATGGAATTTGATTCTTTATGTGTTTTTGTTTTTTGTAGATTGTAAGATGGGTCGAATTGAAAAAGAATATGCAAGGTGTGTGAATCATCTTACGAAAGCGCATGGTAAGTGAAATAAATATTTGTGTAGTTTAAGTGTTTGATATAACGTATGAAAGATTATAAACCCGAGTTTAATTTTGGAATTTGATGGTTGTTTAGGTGTAGGAGGGGGAGGATTAAAGGCAGGAAGCGGACAAAGGAAATTTTTCAGAGATATCAATAAGAATATCATCAATTGTCCAGGAGCGTACCCGTATTGGGCTAAGAGTTTACAAGGGTATTCAAAATCGACTCGTTCATTTTTGTTTTTGTATAATCTATGAGGTTTTGTATAAAAGCTAATTCGTTTATATTTAGTCTTAAGTTGATGTTTTTTAGGTCTATGATTTTAAATAAACCATGGATTGTTTTTTGATCAAGTTTGAATGTACTGGACGTGCAAACTCTAATTTGATGTTACATCAATGTCTTTATCAAACAAATTGCAGACAAAAGTATACGGGATGGTGTTGCAGCAAAGGTTCGTCAATGTGAACGTGATATGTGTGTGAAAGAATTTCTTGCATTAAAGAATTGCGTGGTATTGAATGCTTAACCATATCGTAATTTGAAACTTCTTGTCACTTGTTTTGCGTTTCCCTAATACTTTCGTCAAATTGTTTATCTTTCAGCTCAAGGGAAAGACATAAGTTTACATTATTTTTTCTTCATAATAAATGTATGCATGTGACAATGCACGAAATCCACTAAACCTTTCTCCTAATCTCAATCAACATTTCAATCCAAATACCGCATTTATAAATGTTTGCCGTTATAAAATTTCGTTACTATGCACGAGTATTTGTATAGTGTAATTAAACGTGTTTTTCCTCTTGTAAGTACATTAAACGTGTTTTTCCTCAAACTGATTCTAAGATTAATGTATTTTACCAGGGTAATCCTCTTTACCAGAAAAAAAAGAATTTAATTTAAAACACAAAATGTAATTGTATATATCTTTTTTCGTACATCTATAGTAAATGCTAATCTCAAACAATATCACTTAAGGCTATGTTTGGCGACATGTAGCAGTAAGCAGTATCTATAGCGGTTAGCAGTATGCAGTAGCTGTTTGTTTACAAACGTGTTTGGTAACGTAGCTGTAACTATAATTATAAAGTGTAAAAAAAGCAAACGCTTACCGCTTGTCGCTTCTTCAAGAAGCATTCAAGATTGGAGCAGTTGGGAATGTTTCAAACGCTTGTTAAGGTGCTGCCAAACAAGCAAATGCTTACCAGTTGTCGCTCTTAAACGCTCTATAATGCTTCAAAACGCTTGTTGCCAAATACTACGTACAATCTCGTACATCCAACGGAAAGAGGCAGAAGGGCAAGTGGTGAAACAATTCTTTTTTTATGGTAAAGGGTTTCCCCGGCAAATATATTAACCAAAATAAACAGTTAAGTACAAATGGAATGTGGCAGAAAGTACCACATTAACCTCAAGCTGCACACAGCTTGTTAAACAAGTGTTTATGACATGCCATAAACACAAAATGAGCCTAGTAAAATACATAAACTAAACTGTTTATTTTGTTTATTTTGGTGAAACAATTCTTTAGACAAGGGGAACAAATACTACATGCAACAGACAAGAACAAGGGGGCGGCCTCCGGATCAAGAGAAATGCCCAAGGAAGAACAAATCCCAACGCCAAGGGCATGGAGATTGTATGTGGGAAGAGAGACCGGCAAGGAAGGCTCCGGAGTAGAAATGATCCTAGATAATCCGGAGGAAAAGGTATACTCATATGCTATCCGTTTGAACTTCTACGCTCCTGAGGACATCATGGATTATGAAGCACTGTTGGTCGGGCTAGTCGTCTCGGACAGCATAGGAATGAAGGATTTACATGTCTTCATAGACTCAAGGATGCTAGTGGATCAAGTGGAAGTGAGTAGAATCCTGAGAACCAAAGAAGCAAAGAAGTACAGGAGGAGATCATGGATGCCACGACCCTATTTTACAGGTTCTGGATCACGCATCTTCCAAAATCTTTAAACCCAAAGGCAGAGGCACTAGTAGGACTGGCATCCATCAGATTAGAACTCCTTAACAAAGAAGTATCAGTTGGCATCAAAACAAGGCCCACGGTGGAGGCTGCAGGAAAGGACACGACGAAAGAGAGAAATGAAGCAAAGAAAGAAACAGAGGAAGATCTGAAACCCACTTGAGGAGAGAATAGCGGTAGCAACTAAGCATAACAATGTTAATAAAGCATAGTTAAAAATTATGTAACCCATCCGATGAAGCAGTTTTCAAAGTATTTAGCTTGCCTCGGAGGGACGAGCTATCTTATGTCAAATGAATGGTTTCTGTTTAATATAATAGAGCTAAATTTTCCATCTGATTAAGACCAAAAGTAACAATAATGCAAACACGAATCATGACAAGCATCGAATGGCTCGCTACCTCTGGATGCGCGAAAGCAACAAAAATGCTCCATGAATGTGAAAAGTATGGTGGGAATGCAAAGTTAAAACTTAAAAACTTTCACGAAATGCCGGTCTAGAGGTCCGAATAACCCTTCTCCCGGGTGAATGCCTCCGATGAACAACTACATCGTAGAGGGAATGCGTACCAAGGAATAACACAAAGGGAAAAGTAACAAGGCAACCTATAATTTGTACGAACATAGCTAATAAAAATATGCTTCGGTATATGAGTTAGGCTCAGATGCGAGCATCCGAACCAAACAAAAAACATATCACCAGGGTGGACATAAAGCGTTTGGGGCATAAACCAATGCTAAAGTGCTAAACATAAACATATAAACATTACAGGCAAGCCTATACAACAAGGAAAGGAATCAAGTACCAAACGATAATAAGCATTACACTTGAAACAAAGTATATATTACAAGTCTAGTATGACTGAACGCAGTCGATGGTTACATGAAAAGGAAAACATGAAACTAATACTTAACGAGCTAGTAACCAGGCAAGTTTAAAGGCCGAACATGACAATACAATCTCTGCTAAAAAGAAATATTGGCCCGTTGAACCTACGGAGGCTTGACCAGCTAAACTACAGTTCCAGCCATTCGGCTTAGGGCGGGTGGCATGACTCAGGATCCGCTGGATGGACAACCACACATCTATAGTCAGTTTTCCTTAAGCTCGGAGCAATAAATATTCTCTGGCATACTACGCACCCCTCCCTTACGGAAAATGGACCTAAAAAGAGAAGCAACAAGGAAGGAAATAGCTACGGAAATCTAAACCCCAGGGGGCAGCACCAACCTCTTCACCAACACTTGAAGAAGGGAGGGTACCATCATCTCTCCCTCCAAGAGAGAGAGAGCAACAACCACATCTATAGGATCGGAGGAAACACGCTCTGATCTATATAAAGCTAACCTAGCATCTCCATCAACCGTATGAGAAATACCCTGCAAAAAAACATCCCTTGACTCACCGTTATCCGGCACATCAACCATCGCATTTATCCACTCCTTATTTTGTCTTGATGCAGCAGCAAAGGAGGAGGGAACAGTTTTAGAGAGCAACTCCAAGGATGAGGAAACAGGTGTCACAGTCGACTCCTTCACCACAGGAGGAGGAACACGAGTACCCTTTGGAACGGGGACATTGGCCGAACTAGCTAATTTTTCAGGCTCAAGGTGGAGAATGACAGATAGAGGATCAGCAGCATGGTCAAAAATTTTGTTTTGAAAAGAATATCCGGTCTTAGCAACAAGCGGAGAGGCTTCAACGAGCCTCTCTTGAGCACCGGGCACAAAATGGGAAATCTTCTTCAGAACCGCAGCAAACTCTTCGTGAGTCCGATGCATACTCAGCCCACACTCAAACCTAGCACTGGCAGCCAAAGAGAGAAGTTCACCCTGAACTCTGCTAAACTCATCACTAGCAAGGAACTTCTAGACCAAACTTTGAAAACCACTTCGGAAGAAGGAAACAAACTCTGGGGGAGAGGCTTTCAACCGAAGGATCTCATCATCCTTTTCGGCCTCAAGAATAGCAGCTTGATTCAAAGCAATGGAAAGACAGGCCACTTCAGCATTGAGCTGGTCAAGGTTCTTTGTAAGAGACTTGATTTTCTTTTTTTGTTCTTTCCCCTTAGCCTTGGCCTTAACAAACGCAGCATCAGAGGAGGAAAGCTTGTCATTCAGACCAGTAACCTGCTTCTGGAAACCAGAGACTTGAGACTCTAAACCTTCAAAGGAAAAGCACCTGTCTTAAAGACTTTTCAGTCTAGAATTGACGGATTAAGCATAGTCATGATGTGATTTGAGCAAGCCCCGGTATCAGGACAAAAGTTCTCCCCCATGAGGCATCATCACGCAATGGAGAACACTCATTTTGGCAGTCAATTAATCGGTGAACAAAGCTTCAATCCGGACCATTTCCCCCGGTGTGGGAAACTGGTCGACAACTATCTTGCAAACAACGGGATCTTTGAAAACCTCCTTGGTCAGAACCTTGAGGGTAGGCTGGTGTGGAGCATCCCACTCCTCACGACTAAACTCGTAATTACCAGCAACACCATCCGCCGGATAAGCGACATAATAAGGACCAGGGGAAAAGGGAAAGAAGTCCCTATGAATGGCATCCACCGATAGACCACGGAAAGAGGGATCAGAAACAAAAGAAGGCCGAGGGTGACCAACAGCCTCGGACGATGCCTCAGCAACATCAGTCATGATGCCCTTGCCTTGAGAATCTGTGAAGCAAGCAATAGTAAGACAAAAGAACAAGCAGGAAAGAAAAACAAGCCAAAGAAAGAAAGAAATACCTCGGGTACTAGAACCTTCAGCAACGGGAGCAGCAGAACCCCCGCCCGGGTTCCCTTAAGTAGGAATGACAGCAGCAAATCAGATAGGAGTAATTAGGGGAATCTTAACACATGCATCCTCGTCATCATCACTTTCATCATCAGAATCTGCGACAAAAAGGTTAGGTCGGGTAGTACTTCCAGATGATTGAGCCATGGCAGACCTGGTGCGTTTGGCAACATGGCTCGGAGCAGCTCCGGAAAGAAGAGCCTTACGCTTCTTGGAGGATTCGAATTTAGCCATAACCTTCGCATTTGATGTGCCAGCAACAAGGTCCTCTAGAGTAGGATCCAGTATAGCAACATAGGCAGCAGCAAGGGGTACAATAGAAAGGAAGCCTCTATAGGATAGGTCTGATATCATGATGAAGCTCCTCCTGAACCTCAGTTCTGCTCCACTCAGGGAGACAAAGAAAATCATGAATACCCATAACTACAACAAAAGAAGGAACAATTAGCAAAACAAACCAAGAAAGACAAAAGATGAAAAGTAACTAACCCCCCCCCCCCTCCGGTACCATTTCCATCAGGACCCTTGATAACCGGATCTCGAGTCCGACTCTTCCAGACCTAACCCAAACCAGACAAAACCAACAACCCCCTCAGGGGTGCCCCGTAGCTTCACAACATGTGCACTTAACCTACGCACATCCTCTTAATTGTAAGAACCAACGGTGGCTTTGGATCATAATAGCTGAATCTGGATGCCTCCAAGGCATATAATCGGGAATAGCCCTCTTGTCGATAAAAAAGAAGCAACTCTTCCAACCCTTCATACAAGACCTATTATCATCAATACAACAGGAGACGGAGCCAACATGTGCTTGCAAAGAAAATCAATGCCCTTGTTTGCAGAGAGTGAAAAACTCTAAACAAAGTAACGGTTGGCTCAATCTGCAGCGACCGATAAAGCACTTCAATAGTAACAACCTTATTGAGCCCCAAATGACCCAACTGCGAGAAATGGACCTTGTAATATTTGATAAGAGACAAAAGGAAGCTCGAAAAAGGAATACAAACACCAAAAAAGTCAAATATACGATGATAAACCCAGATCGCATTAAGTGTCAGAAGCGCAGACATAACAAAACCTTTAGAAGGTAGCCGGGGGTGAAGGTCACGGGGGATGTTGTACCGGACGATCAGGTCATCCTGGGTCAGTCTGGAATGGTATGTATCCATATCTTTTTTAGCCATTATTAAAGAGAAAAGGGGAAAAAGAGGATACCTAAGAAGAAGAGCCTAATAAAGAAAAATCCGAAGCAAGGTAAACAACGACAGAAAGGAAAGAAACAGCTCCGGAAACGGTGTGTTTTACTTAACAGCATGGGGGTAAAAAAGAAAAAATGTAGAACAGGTGGCGCTATTTATAGAGAATCAAAGGGAGAAGGGACACGACGGTTGAGTAATCATAAAACGTTTGCATGGCTAAGAACACGCCACGTCGTAAAGAAAAAATAAATACCCGAAAAAAGAGAAAAAGAAAAAGAAACAAAAAGTCTAGCAATGGCAAAGGAGCTTGCCAATAACTAACTTAGGGGACATAATAGTATAAAGTTTACCCCTAACAAACGAAGGATAAACGTTAGCTTAATTATATATTCGAACTAGCACGGTTAAGCAGACATGCACTCCGAGAAGCCGTTATGTCCGAAGGACAAATCAGGTATGAAGACTCTAGTCCCGTGTCCGGGGTAGCAGAACCTAGGACTATTTCGAGAAAGGTACAGTACCCGGTTAGGGCCGTTGTCCTTAGGATAAACATGAAGACAACCAACCAACAAACAAAGGGGAAGTACTAGCTCAGCGACTGTCTCGCTGGACCAGACGACAAGCACTAATCTTGTGTCGTCTGGCGTGGCCCAAATAGTATAAAAGGGAAAGCCCATTTCCTTGGGACGAGGCAGAACACACACTCCGAACCATACTACTTCTTTACATATTCTCTCCGCAATTATCTCATATCATCATACTTACTCTTACGCCGGAGTTGGTCCCGGACTAAAATCTCGGGGCGAGATAACGGTGTTCTTCCTTGTTTTTCACTAGTACAAGGAGAGGCATCCGAAGGAACCAAAGCTGATTAAGACATTCAGAAGGATTGAGGCTCGTTTTTACCACCTAGTAAGGAATCCACATAAATTTGTACCTCACCACACCTGATCCAACAAAAAGTAGCGCTTTGAAAGTTCTACAATAGGAGGATCATAAGTTCAAAAGGTTTAGATTAGTAAAATCAACCAACTGTAAATTTTTTAGTGTTTTTACTTTTAATCTTTACGTCAGGTAAAAACGCTAACAACAAACAGACAGCTCAAGCAAGAAGAGGCTAGATAGAGCAATTAAAGGAAAGAAGGACCTAGAGACGCTAACAACAAACAGTTGCTCAAGCAAGAATTAAGCTAGATAGAGCGATTAAAGGAAAGAAGGAATGAATGATTCAAGGGCAACTAGAAAATCATAAGTTCTTCAAAATGGAGAAGAAAATTTTCTTCACCCGAACTAGATCTTTCAGAAATAGAGGTGAGCAGAAAAACCGAAAACCGAAATCGAACCGAAAACAACCGAACTGTATTAATAACTAAACCGAATTTGCCAAAACCGAACCGAACCGAACTATAAATTTGGTTTTCGGGTTAGATATGGGTTTGACAATATGAACCGAAAACCGAACAAAAAAACCGAATTTATATACATATATATTTTTTATTTATATATAAAAAGACTATTAAAATTTTATCCTAATATAAAAAAAAATTATTCTTGAAATAATTTTTTTTTTGCTAAAAATTATCATTAATTTTTTTAAATAAATGATGTAATTCGGGTTATTCGTTTCAACCCGAAAACCTAACCGAATTCAAATTCAGTTTTCGGTTCGCTTCGATTGAATTCTAGTTCGGTTTTTGATTTGATCCAAAAAATGTTTAATCGAACTAACCGAACAACCCGATAACCGAACCAATCAAAACCCTAATCAGAAAAAACTTGGACTATACAGTTGCATTAATGGGCTTAGACATCAACATTAGGTTTTAAGTTCAAAAGTCAAAACTTCAAATAGCCCAAGCAACTGACCTTTAATTCACTGGGCCGCTTGCTTTGCATCTTTGTCTACTTTACCTTTTAGATGGGATGTTTCATTTCCTTATGAACTTTCCTCTCTTTCGAGGAGTGATATGTATGTCTCTTGATTGGTCTTTTAATAAAGTTTTAGTTCAAAAAAAAAAACTGACCTTTAATTCAAATTTATTTATTTTATCTAGGCTTTCCAACTTATAATTTGTCCAGTTGCACAAGAGATGGGACATCTTCATATAAAAACATGTATTTTTTTCCCGTTTATCAAAACAGTATTTTAGATACCCGCTAACATGAATCTAAATGTTGTATACATTTGAAAAAAAGTTCTCCAAAAGATTTAAATTGACGTAAAGAGTAATGCTATTTAGATCTAAAACACATGCCTAAATATATGTCTAATGCATAAATCACTTGTATAATTGTATAATGCATAAAAAAAAGTTCTCCAATCATTTTTTAAATCAACCAATCATATCATTAGGTACATTTGTAGGCATAATTAATAGGCATAACAATCATTTTTCTTACAAATCTAACACTTATTTAATGTTGGTTTTGCCAAATATGACTTAAAACCTTTCTATACATCATTTCCACCATGGTGGGTTTAACCCTTATCGTTAGTCCATCAATAATGGACAATTTTAGGTAAGGGTGAGCATCGGTTCAAAATCGAACCGAATCGACAAAAATCAAACCAAATCAAAAACCGAGTTTGAGGAAAAACGTAAACCGAAATCGAATCGAAGTTTACCGAGAAAAACCGAAACCGAACCGAACCGACAAAAAACCAAACCGAATAGATAGTTTAAGCGTATTTTTCTTGCTTTTAACCTGAACTGAACCGAAACCAAACCGAACCGACAAAACCGAAACCGAAAATTACAAATATACAAAGCCGAAAACCGAACCGAAAATGGTCGGTTCAGTTTTGGTCGATTCGGTTCGGCTCGGTTTGTCGGTTCGGTTCGGTTTTCGGTTAGTTTTGCTCAGCCTTAATTTTAGGGGTGTTGATCGGTTTGGTTATCCGGTTGTTCGGTTCAGTTAGTTGTGTTAATTTTTTTTGTTAAATCGATTATTGAACCGAACTAGAATTCAACCGAACCGAATTGAAAATCAAATTTGAATTTGGTTCGGTTTTTGGGTTGACCCAAATAACCTGCATTAGACAATTTTAAAAAAAATAATTACGTAGATATTTAGCAAAAAAAAATATTTGAAACATAAAAAGTGTTTTTTATATTAGGATAAAACAAGTATTGAAGACCCGCGCTTCGCTGCGGTAGGTCTTTTTTAGTGTGTTTTGTTTTGTAGAGTTTTGGCTTTTTATGTGTTGTACCCGATTTGTATTTTGTAAGATTCAATACATGTCGTTTAATTGTTTTGGGTCTTGATATTTTTCATGTCAGTCTAGCTTTTTTGATAGCCCACATCTGATCCAGTAGAGGTTTATGACATTTTGGAATAGAAACTGAATGGGCTCGGGCATGGTTAGTAGGCTAGGCTGATTAGCCTTGAGATTAAAAAAGTAACCGTACAATGTTGTTTTACGGTTATTTGACACTTGTTGTGAACCACTGAATAACGACCAGCTATGTATATACGCGAAAAATAGCTAAGACGGGCTTAGTCAATATTTGACGGGCCAAATAAAATATGTTAAAGCCCGTTCTTAAATAGAAATATCCCAAGACCAAACGACCTGCGAACATGTTATGACCAATAATCTATATCATTTTCACTTACATACCAAGAATCAAAGATAAGAAATAAGAAGAAAAGAGAAGGAAGAAAGAAATAAATAAAGAGAGAAGAAAGGGAGTGTTTGGATTCCTATGTGAAACTTAAGAGTAACAAATGACAACCAACCCTTCTCCATTGTGGAGAAGGGGTATTTATACCACCTAGGCTTTGAGCCGTGTGGTGTTTGGATATGGGTTGGGCTCGGGATCACTTTGGGCTTTAGCCCGATACACGTACAATATTATATTAACTAACGAGCCCTTTACCCGTTTCTAGCATATTACAACGTATTGTGAATAAAGACCGAGCTTCCATGTTTAGAGACTGAGCTTTCATTTCTGACTTAATATTTTAAGGCTAACAATCTCCCCCGAAGCGAGGTTTTTTGCAGATTCCGAGCTTCCATGTTTACGATCTTAGGTTTCTTAAGATAGCTTTGTCGTTAAGTTCTTGAGTCTTTCTTGGTCTTTATCTTTGTTGTAGGCTTGTTCCTTCATGTTGTGTGACCTTTATCTTGAGCCTTTGTCATTGTCTTTTGACTTTGTCTTCAGTTTCGAGATCTTTAAATCTTTTCCCTGTTTGTCTTTATCGTCATTGCCAACTTGCGATCTTGTGACTTGACCAACATGCTCATACTTTGCATCATCTTGAAAGCTTGCTAACAATCTCCCTTATAATCTTTGTCTTGATAATCTTAATATCTTTAAGGAAGATCATTGAATATCAGAGTTGCAGAAGTCTTTGTCTTTAATTCTTAAGCTTTCTTGATTCTTGAATCTTTTGCAGCTTGAGCATAAGCATGTGGTAATGAATCAGACCCTGCTGGAATAAGGTTGCAACACCATCGTTTGTACCTGCATTTTAATGTTAGTGATAAACAGCAGATATTGACGAATATGGTTTTGACATTCGTCAGAATATGGTTACGATAACCTCTAGTTCCGTGAGGACCGACCTGTGATCAGGTAGATTCGATTTAGAAGAATCTCCTTGACAGGGTTTCCATCGTAAAGTGTAAGATCCTCTAACACAGATGTATTAGATTCACCATGCTTGCTTGTTCTCATTACCGGAGCGTCTCAAAATAGACAGCACAATAAGAGTGAATAAGATAGTTACTATCTTTCTGATTGATTCGTCAATTCATTTACTGGACCGAATCGATATCCAGTTATCACAAGTTTGATTCATATAGAATCTCGTAAGTCACCTACCGCAGAGTTGTTTGATGTTGACTCTGGAAGGATTTCCATCGTCACTATGAATACTAAAGAGTATCACTCAGATGTTCTGGCATAATCACAAGTATAATACATAGGACTTTTGTTAATAGCTTGTGAACTTCATGGTGTTCAACAAGTGTTTGTCATGGAATGTGTCCTAATGAGATTTATTTATTGATCTCTTGGCTTTAGACTCAATAAGTGTGTTTTGGTTTTAGTAATCGGAGGCTGGAGCAGACTGCCACCTAATATCAACTGACTCGGAGTGAGAAAGCTAATAAATAACGTGTGTATCTCCGTGACAAATGAGACAAGTATCTTTTAAGAGAAACTTGAATGGCTGGGATGGGTTGTGCAGTACATCACTGGGTCCATGATGTCTTGTCTTCAATACCAGAATTCATCTTTGTGAAAACCGATAGCATATGTATTGACCCGGTTTCTGCCTAAAGTGTGTGGAAGGCTTCTTTCTTTAGACTGTTTATCCTTACATTTTATTTTCATTCTTCAACCCCTTCAATGCTTACCAAGACGTCATTACTAACACCTTATTGTGATTGTTCCAATGTTAACTCATGTCTTAGTCGGCATTATTCCCTTATTCTCATTCATCTCCAGTCATACCTAAGGCTGCTATTTCTAACTATGGATTGTCCTTGGGTAGATCCATCCGGTTTTGGTTGGATCATAGGACTAATACCTAACCTAACCACCTTATGACTTTAGAATCATCGTAAAATTAATAGGTTGTTGGGTATTTGATCGTAACCATAAAACCTTGATTGAAAATCATTGAAAGTGTTTGAAAAGCATTTGACACTTCGAAAGTTTCACCATTTGAAAAACTCCCATTTTACATGTGCATCGATAAACGAAAGTGTTTTGCACATGTGAGTAAGAGTATAAAGCACTTTTCACTCTTGAGTCTTTAGATCACTTATTATTTTCTAGATCACATTTTAATTACATTTCTTCAATTATTTAAAACACTAAGACACTTAGTTTTGAAATACCAAGTGATTAGAATTTGTCATGAAAATTCAAGGGGATAGATGTGTTATAGCATGAATTATGTGGAACTTTTTCTTCTTGCTCCCCCTCAATTTTACATATGTTTGATACCAAAAAAATATGATACCAAGTTGTAAAATAGATATAAAATTAAGGTTGAGACAGTGTTGAGCACACAATTTTGAAAGATTATGAATGTCATTGAAGAATTCTTGAGAAATTATGCTCAAACACTGGATCATCTTATAACAAGCATTCTATTGAGATGTCATTATTATTACCGAGTTGTTATTAAGACTTTAATGTCGTGAGATGATGTATCCAAAATCATTAAAACTTTGTTTTTCGAAAAACTCCCCCTCAAAAATAGAACCAATTGTAAGGTTGCCGTCTTTTAAAGTTTTGTGAGGGATGGAGTGTTGAACACACAATTTTGAAAGATTTTGAATTGTCATTGATAAATTCTTGAAAAATTGTGTTCAACTCTTTGAAAAACACATGTTAGAAGACTTCTCTTCTAACTCTAAGGGTAAGTGCACTTATGCGTACACTTTCCTTTTCTTGAGCATAAAACTTTGAACGTCTTGTATTAACTACTCAAGACCGAGAAAATGATTTTCTCGTTATTAGGATAAGTTATCTTTATAGATAAACTTTCCTTTCTTTGAAGTCCGGGTTATGTACTGATTTGCACATAAGCCATAAAGAAAATTAGAAATGACATGTTTTGAAACATTTGAACTCTTGCTCGAACTTCATTTACATACCCGTGACAATATTAATCATCATTTTTAGTTATGTAAATGTTATCGATTCCAAAAGACATGTCGAGAAGATTCTTTTTGGAAATTTTTGATTTTCTGATTTTGTATTTGTTTTTTTTTGAAATTTTATATTTTTGTATTTGATTTTATAGGTTTTATGTTTTTGTATTTAGTTTTATATATTTTATATTTTGTATTTTGCTTTTCTTCAAAAATATTTACATTTCGATGTTTGATGAAATATCAAGCAGATTCATTTGCCAGAACCTCCAGTTCTGCTGGAGTCAAACATCTCATACCAATTCGTCTGACAAGATATTGAAACCTATCTTAAGGTAGGGATTTACATGTCAGCTAATTGGTATTCAGTTATGACAAAATACAATTCAACTATACCACGTTCAACCTATTCCTTGATAAAGTGGTATCGAGTATGGATGTGCTTGGTACGGGAGTGCTGCACGGGGTTGCATGAGATTGCTATGGCTGACTGAGAGTCGTATTACAATGGTATTTTGCTGTAATCAAAGCCATAATCCTTAAGATGTATCCTCATCCATATTACTTGAGCACAACTTGCGGATAACGCCACGCACTCTGCTTTGGCTGATGACATGGCAATGCAGTCCCGCTTCTTTGACATCCAGCTTACTAACTTATCACCTAGGAACTATATTCCTCCAGACATGCTTTTGTGAGTATCAATGCATTCGGCATGATCAACATCTGAAAATGCGATTAGTTCAAAGCTATAATCCTTTGGATACCAGAGTCCCATATTTATGGTACTCTTTAAGTATCTAAAGATCATTTTAACCTCTTTGAGGTGCTTTTTGTTGGTCTTGCTTGATAACGTGCACAATAACATACTGCTTGCACTAAGTCTGGTATAATAGATGTCAGATACATCAGTGACCCGATCATACTATGGTAATTTGTTTGGTCTACGAGTTTTCCACTCAAGTCTGCATCCAGTTTAGGTTTAGTAGCCAATGGTGTACCTCGCTTTCACATCTTTCCATACCATGTTTTTTGAGTATTTCTAAAGCATACTTGGCCTGGTTGATAAAGATAACTCGTGGGGATTGGTGGATCTGAAGTCCTAAAAAGAATTTCATTTCCCCCATTAAGGACATCTCAAATCTACTGTGCATTAATTTTTTAAACTTTTTAGAATATTTAAGGTTTGTAGACCCGAAGATTATGCCATCTACATAAATTTGCACAAGTAGAATGTTTTCCCCATATCTTATCGCAAATAGAGTTGGGTCAATATTGCCTTTAGTAAAACCTTTGGGCATCAGGAAACTTGAGAGTTTATCATACCAGGCTCTTAGAGCTTGCTTTAATCCATATAGAGCTTTCCTTAGAGGGTAAACTTTCTCTGGATGATCAGGATCAACGAACTCATCTGGCTGAGCAACATATACCTCCTCCTTCAGTAGACCATTAAGAAAAGCCGTTTACACGTCCATCTGGTAGATTGGAAAAGATTTGTGTGCAACATAGGCGGCGAAAATCCGAACAGCTTCCAAGCGGGCGACTGGAGCAAATGATTCTTCAAAATCTATACCCTCTTCCTGAGCATAACCCCTAGCTACCAGTCGTGCCTTATTGCAAATTATAGCATTGTCTTCATCCTTTTTGTTCTTTCATAACCACTTTAGCTTGATTATAGTCTTGTCAAAGGGTTTGTCGACGAGTCCCAGACTTGTAGTCCATCGAACTGATGAAGCTCATCCTGCATTGCCTAGATCCATGTGGAATCTGCCATTGCCTCCTTAATGTTTTTTTATTCAGCAGTACTCACGGTGAGAGCAAACATACATATTTCTGGATCTGTAGCAAGTTGTCGTCTTGTTTGCACTGGCTTGGATGGATTTTCACGAACTTGTTCTAACAGGTGATCTTTGGTCATCGGTGTTCAGATTGATGACATTGGTAGAAAGTATGCATGTTTGAATTATCAACATAGCGAGTAGATGACTCAGCTTCTTCACGTACCGGTGTATTGAAGATGTTAAAAAATTCATTTTCGTCAATTTGTGCATCTGCTGCTTGATCGTTGTTGTTAGAGTGATTGATTCTTTTTTTTGGGTAAAGGGGAAAACAACCCCGGTAAGTTATATTACACAAAAAAGTCAATGAAGTACAATGGAATGTGACCGTATGCCACATTAACCTCAAGCTCATAAGCTTGAACAGCCCCTACTCGTATGACATGCCATATGAGAACTAACTATCAAATACATAGCCAATAACACCAATAGGGAAAAACCATCTAAAAGTACATAAACAATAAACCATGGTTACTTCAACGTAGAATGATTGATTATGTTGTAGGTTGAATATTTGTTGTAGGTTGTGTGTCTTGTTTTTTAGAATTATCAGAGAGAGAAGAAGACTTTGACACGCTTTGATTGCCTGCAGTGAAGTGTTCTTCAAACAAAGGATTGAATAGAAGATCTAACTCTTGTAATGACGGAGCATTTGTGTCTGCTGGAGGAGAAACATTTAGAACTAGCGTTGAAATTGAAGGTTCATTGCTGTGGTCATGAGTTTTGAGTTCTGAATGGTTATGATCAGAAGTCTTTTGTAGTTGGGGCGCGAGACCAGAGTTGTCATAATCTAACGCCTTAGATAATTACTTGATTTCATCAAAGTTGATATGAATGGATTCAACTATCATCTTGTTTTTTGTTGGAGACTCTATATCCCTTTTATTAAGTAGAGTATCAGTATCTCACCAAAATGCAGAATCCCTTTTTTCTTTCATCTTGTCGAGGTTTTCTTCATCTCGGGTTATGTAACAAGTGCAACCAAAGATGTGAAGGTGTTTGAGAGAAGGTTTTCTGCCTTTGATGATGTGATATGGTGTCTTTTCATGTCTGGGGATGATGAAAGATCTATTCTGGGTATAACATGCGGTTGCAATTGCTTCATCCCAAAAGAATAAAGGAAGTTTAGAAGCTAAAAGCATCGTTCGAGCAGCCTTAGTGAGAGTACAGTTCCGTCTTTTGACAACGCCGTTCTGTTCAGGTGTTCAAGGAGTGGAACTTTGATGTTCAATGACTTCTTCTTTAAAATATGCATGGAGTGTCATGTTTAAGAACTCTGTACCTCTGTCAGTATGAACAGTAATCACTTGAGCTTGAATATTTCGTTGAATCATCTTGAGAAAGTCTTTAAGTACTTCTGGTGTTTCATCCTTGGTTCTTAGAAAGAGAGTCCAAGTGTATCGAGAATAGTCGTCAACGATCACCAGAATGTATTTCTTTCCATTGATGCTTTCAATCCGCATTGGATCACATAAGTCCATATGAAGCAAATTTAACCGCCCTTTAGAATTTGGAACAATCTTTGTCTTGAATGTGCTTCTCTTTTCTTTACCTAGTTCACATGAAGAACACAGTTGATCCTTGGCATATTTCAACTTTGGTAAGCCGTTTACAATATCCTTTTTTGAAAGTAAATTAATGGAGTCAAAGTTAAGATGAGAAAGTCTTCGATGCCATAACCATGCTTGAGTTGGTGAAGCTTTAGCCATGAAACATATTGGAGTTGGTGACGTTGTGTCTTGAGATATTGTATAGAGATCAGATCCATGATTACCGGTGAGTAAATCGTTTCCCTAAAGATCTCTTACGAAACAAGTCAATTTCCGAAATGCAACCTCCAAATCTGCATCATAAAATTGACCAACCAAAAAGAGATTGTGATTGAGGCCTTCGACGTAATAAACCCTCTTGATCATTATATTTCCTTGAACCAAATCCCCATAACTGAGAATTGGAGCAAATTGATCATTTTCAAAATGAATGGTACCCAAATATTTCTCAACGAAATTACACAGAAGCTTGAGGTTTCCCGTCATATGCTTGGTGCAACCAGAGTCAACAATGAATAGGATGAGTTGAATAATCTGCAAGAGAATTAGAAGACGATGGAATTGAAAAATTGGATCCTAAAGAGTTTGTTATCTTCAAGACATTAGTTATCCTAGATGTATTATCTATAGTGGGACTAATACTTGTTGACACATTGTCTTTCCTAATTTTAGGTACCCATTTTTTTGGGTTTTTAGGAGTCCATTTATATCTTGAGGGACATTGTTTTTCTATCCACCATTTCCATGCCTTATATGTGTTCTCATGCAACATCCTAAAGTAACTCTTGGGTTTCTAGATAGTGGAGTCTGATGCAACTGTTTTCTTATGGGGTGTTGCAACAGATTTGTTTGTTTGACTTTTGGGTTTTCAAGTACTAATAGGCACTAATTTAGGCTTCTTAGTTCTAGTATTCACGTCATTGATAAATTTACAATCACAAGCATCATGATTCGAATTAAACATATATTTTTCACACGTAGCACAAACAGCATTAACATTCGAAGTTCTGGACTTTAAACTGTCATTACACGCAGTTACAGACTTTGTTTTATTAGAAATACTAGAAATCCTATGGTGGTCTTCTATTTCTGTCTTCTTAAACTTCACGTGATTATTGTTTGGCACGACCTTATCTTTCATTTGATTGCTCTTAAGTTGTGGCCTGCTAACAATATTTCTGTGAATTACTCCTATATAGGTAGACACGCGAGGATTAGTATTCCTAGAAGTTAGAAGCAACTGCGGTGCTCTAGTTTGTGTAGTCCTAGTGTCAATTCGATAAATTCCTGGTTTAATCACATTTGTGTTTCTTATAGCTTGACTTGTTGTTTGAGGTAAATTCTATGTAGCAGTGACTGGTTTTGATAAACTCTCTGACATATTAGTTTTGGTAACTGACTTTGTCTTTGAAAAACTTTTCCTCTCAAGAGAATATGAAAAAGGAGTCGGTTTGCCTAAAACTGATAGTTTTAAAATCCGGAGAGCATTTGGTTGTCGAACAACAGATGGTTTATCAAACTTAGTATCCACACTTTTTCCTTTCATTTTCTCGATGAGTTTCTTTAACTCACTTATAGCAATGTTCTTGTCTTGCAAATGAGCTTTCAAATCTTGTATTTCGAAATATTATTCATGTTCTTTTAGAAATACATATTGATCCGTTTTGTTTGCAAACTATGTCATTTTTCATTTGTTCTTGACATTGTTGTAAAGCAATTTCAAGAGAAATTGAATGTTGTTTAAGTTTAGCAAAACTCCTTAAAAGCTCATTATAAACTTCTTTACTAACACTTTTAGTTTGTTTAGAAAGCTTTTCTGCAAGACATTTACATTCTTTGATTTTATAAAGATACACCAATTCAGTATGAGCATATAAATCAGATAAAGAATGCAAATAAGAACACATAACATCTTTTGAAACACACTCTTGTAGAAGTAGATCATATATGTTTGAAAAATCAGCTTTGTCAGATTCAAGTTCGGCAATCTCTTTTTCAAGTGATTGAACATACTGTAAATCTGCAAACATCTCTTGTTTTAGTTCACTTACAAATTTGAAACTATCTTTTTGTGTTTTTATAGCAAGAGGCATCAAACATGTTTTTATTAGTACGTTCATATCATGAGCAGTTGGTGCACGGAATTTGTCATTTGAATGTTTTTCCCAAGCTTGATTAACAAGTTCTTTGAAATGATTTATGTTATTTGTCATTACATTATAAGCTTGTCTACTTTTGCTAATTGAATTTTTTAGTAGGAAGAAAACCGATGTTTTTGACAATGTGAGGTTTAGACTTTACAAAAGATTTTCTCTACATTTTCTTTCGAATTTCATTTGCATGTGCCAACTGATCAAGATATTCCCGTGAAGGTGGTTTAAAAATTTCATACAGACTGTTTTGCTTTATGTAGTCGTATGGTTTAACTAAATCTTTATTCAATTTTGATCTATTCTCTTGTTCAAGAGTCAATGTCTCTTTCTTATCAGGGGAAAATATGTTTGCAAGATCACTTTGGTCATATGGAATCTCATACAAACATGGTTTTTCAGATTGAGCTTTCTTGAGGTACATTGGATTTGCAAAAGTTGATCTCTCATTATAGGTAGAGCCTTTGGGAGCTAACATATGAATGGTTTGAATTGATTAATTTCGTTTATAAACAATTTCATTTAAAAAATTTAGTTGTTTTTCCATCGCAATCAATTTGTCAATATCATGTCCTTCCTTAAGTTTCAAATCCTTTATTATCTTGTTTTTCACTTTGACAAGACCTTCGTAACTTGATTTTGTTAAAAGACTCTGTTTGACTAACTCATCATTTTTCTCTTACCTACATAAGAATGACATGCCACTCTTATGAACTACCAAATGAAGAACAACCGTCTTCATACAAACATAAACTAAGAAAATACCAAAGAAAAATCCAAAACCCTAAACCCTGCTAATGGTGATTTTCAGCACTCCTTTCTTAATAGATTTTTCTTGCATTGTTTGAATACCATTCACGGAATAACATTCAATTATTGTTGATTAATTTCTGTTTAGTGTACTTTTAATTCATATTTCTGATTCGACGTATTGAATAGGATTAGGGTTTCGATATTTCTATTGAATCTCTTTTCTTGATTTAATACCATTCATTGGATTTGTGCTTTTAGGGCACTGCTAATCGTGGTTGATCCATTAATTGTTTTTTATTTTGTTCGACGTATTCATTAGGGTTTAGATTTGTCGGTTAGGTTAGGGTTTTTGGTGTGTCGGTTGGGCTACTATATATTATATTCATCTACAATCATTGGAACATTAATGGCTGGTTAGGGCTTGTAGCGGCTGGTGCGAAACCCTAATTTGGGTTTTGATTTATTTTGTGGTTTCTTTATTTTCTTTATGTGTTGTTGTTTGTAAGGAATGGAGAAGATAGATACGTTGAAGTTTGTTCTAAAATCGTCTTTTGAGACGATGGACATTGCATCGAAAGTTAAGAATATTGAAAGGAAGATCAGGATGCCTATGCGTAATGTAACATTCGTTCAGCCGCTGAATGATGTTACTAAAAAACAAGTAAATCCTGATGGTGATATTCGGGGTTCCATTATGACATCTGAATGTACACCATCTTTGCCTGCTAAGGATCATTCAGGTTCTTTTGCGGATATACTACAGCGTAAAGGTAGAAAAAGGGTTGACGAACATGTTGATGGGGCTGATGTTGCCATTCCAATGGAAGCAGTCAAAGAAGTTAGTTCCAGGTTTGATAACACTCTTTATGGCTACTTTATTGGTCATAGACTTGCTTTTCCTCTTGTTGAAAATTATGTGAAGAATACTTGGGCTAAATTCGGATTGAAACGTATACAATTACATGAGGAGTTTTTTCTTTTTCAATTTGACACAAAGGAGGGCATGGAAAGTGTAATGGAGAATGGTCCTTGGCTAATAAGGCGTATGCCTTTGATGTTGAACGTTTGGACTCCAAATATAGATTTGAAGAAGGAAGAGATTAAGCTTGCGCCACTTTGGGTTAAACTTCATCATGTGCCTATTGTGGCGTATTTGGAGGTGGGATTGAGTCTTATCGCTACACAACTTGGTCGTCCTATTATGATGGATTCATACACGAGCAACATGTGTGTGAGTTCATGGGGTAGGAGTACGTATGCTCGTATTCTTATTGAAATTTCGGCTGAAAAGGAATTGTTGGAGTCTATGGTTATTGCGATTCCTATGAGTAATGGGAAGGGACATTCCTTGGCTACGGTTGAGATAGAATATGAGTGGAAGCCTCCTAGATGCTCCACTTGTGTTATTTTTGACCATGTGACTGAAAAATGTCCCAAAAACCCTATTGTGGAGGTTGAATCGAAAGTGAATGATGAAGATGGTTTTGTTGAGGTTAAAAGGAAGAAGCATAAGGCGAAGCAGAACTCGAAAGCTAAGCACATTGATGGGCTTCGTGTGAATAAACCATCGGTTAACTTCTATTATCGTAAGGTTGAAAAAGGAGAGAATTCTAAAACTAGTACAAATGATAATTCTAAACCTAAGGAGCAGGTTAGCAGAGAAAATGTTAGAGTTGGTATGTCGGCTTCTAGAGTGGTTCCTAATGTTATGGCAACTAGCTCTCAGGTGGAAGTAAATAACTCGTTCAGTTCTCTTGGTGACGAGGATACGGATTAGGAAGTGGAAGGTTCTAAATTGAATGTTATCAATGAAAGTGATAGTGAAGACATTGATGCTGATCATGGAGGGTCCAAATGCTAATAACACTCTGATTGATCCTATTACAGGGGCAAGCACTCCTGCTTCCAATGGTTCTCATGATTAATATCGCTTCCTGGAATATAAGGGGTTTGAATTTTTTTTGGGTAAAAGGGACTCAACCCCGGTAAAATATATTACACCAAAAAAGCGTTGAAGTGCAATGGATATAGGTGGAGTCCTATATCACAGCCCGTTACATGGGCAACAACCATGCACATCAAGTGCAACAAACCAAACAACCTACATAAGAATGACATGCCACTCTTATGAACTACCAAATGAAGAACAATCGTCTTCATACAAACATAAACTAGGAAACTACCAAAGAACATAAAACATTATAAGCATAGTATTCCTAGTCTAACTTGCCTCAATGGGAGACTTAACCGCACCCATCGAACTTCCTACTATGTATGCGGATAACGTAAAGATCATAGTAATGCTGGCGCTTCAAATAATCCCCATAGACTTTAATCGTTACTCAATAACGATCCTTGCCAAGAAACGAACTTCCATTCGTCTTCATGCCACCACATTAGATGAAACAACCCATATAGCAAGTCGAATGCTAACACATCGACCGCTACAACCAAGTTTGAATCAACTGATGAACCAATTCCATACTCGTGATTCAAAACCATACAACCAAAACGCGTGATACGCTAGAGTTCTCTTGGTGACGAGGATACGGATTAGGAAGTGGAAGGTTCTAAATTAAATGTTATCAATGAAAGTGATAGTGAAGACATTGATGACCTGATCATGGAGGGTCCAAATGCTAATAACACTCTGATTGATCCTATTACAGGGGCAAGCACTCCTGCTTCCAATGGTTCTCATGATTATTATAGCTTCATGGAATATAAGGGGTTTGAATTTCTCCCCTAAACAAAGTAAAGTTCGACATATTATTTTAGAGAATAATTTATCTGTTTGTGCTATATTAGAGTCTCATGTATTGGATTCCAATCTTTTGATGATTTTTCCTCGTGTTTTTCGTCATTGGAGTTGGATTTCTAATGCTAGTTGCTGTGTAAAGGGTACGCAAATTATTTTGGGTTGGAATCATAATGATGTGGATATTATGGTCATTAATCAGGATGATCAAACTATCCATGTGAGTGTATGGTTGAAGTTGGACCGTAAAGAGTTGTTTTGCTCCTTTGTTTATGCCCACAATAGGTACATTCAACGTCGTGCTCTTTGGAATAGTTTAGGTCTTCATAAACATTATGTTCGTAATAGACCTTGGTGTATCCTTGGAGACTTTAATGCCGCTCTTTTTCTTCATGACTCGTCGGCTGGTAATTCTAATCATATTTCGATGCGTGAATTTAAGGAGTGTGTGGAGGATATTGAGGTTATGGATGTTCAGAATTCGGGTCTTCAGTTTACTTGGAGCCAAAAACCGAAGGGTAGTAGTGGTCTTCTAAAGAAAATAGATCGCATTATGGCTAACTTGAAATTCAATGATATATTTGCAGGTGCCCATGTTATTTTCAAGCCTTATCGGATTTCTGATCATGCTCCGTCCATTCTTAATATTCCTAATGTTACTAAACCAAAGCCGAAACCATTCAAGTTTTATAATATCATTACCTCTCATGAGTATTTTAAACAGGTGGTTTTGGAGGGCTGGTCTAAGCAGGTTAGTGGGTTTCACATGTTCTGTGTGGCTCAGAAGCTAAAGAATTTAAAAAAACCTCTTCGCAAGCTTCTTTATGAAAAGGCTATTCGTCAAGAGGAAGCTACTGTTCTTACTGCTTTTAATGATGCTTGTCTCATGAAGGAAAGGTTTTTGAAGCAAAAAGCTAAAATTGATTGGCGTAGAGAGGGGGATTCGAATTCAGCCTATTTTCACAAAGCTTGTAAAAGTTGAGTGAGCCGTAGTCGCATTGATGTGGTGACTAATGGTGATGGGGTGGTATTCGAAAATGATAAGGTTGCTGATGTTTTGTGTCTCATTATGAGGCGTTCCTAGGTCAGCCAGGTTATACACACGGTTTTAACGATATTGACTTGTTTCGAGTTAAACTAGATGAAAATGTGGCCCTTGATATGACTCGTGCTGTTACTACCCAAGAGGTGAAGAGTGTGTTGTTTTCTATGGGTAATGATAAGTCTCCGGGTCCTGATGGGTTTACGGTGGCTTTTTTAAAGAGTCATGGGATATTGTGTCAAATGATTTTGTTGCGGCTGTTGTGAGTTCTTTACTAATGGTAAGATTCTTAAAGAATTGAACCATACTATTATTGCCCTTATTCCGAAAGTGAAGTCCCCTACGCGTGTCAATGATTACCGTCCGATCTCATGTTGTAATGTCATGTTCAAATGCATTAGCAAAATTATTGCTAATCGTATCAAGGAGAGTTTGAAAGACCTTGTTAGTCCTAATCAGTCCGCTTTTGTCCCGGGTAGGAGTATAGCGGATAACGTTCTTCTCACGCAGGAGCTTATGCATAATTATCATCTTGATCGTGGTTTGCCTAGGTGTGCCTTTAAAGTGGACATTCAAAAAGCGTATGATACCGTTGATTGGGACTTCTTGAGGAAAGTTCTTATTGGTTTTGGTTTTCATTCCCGTATGATTGGATGGATCATGGAATGTGTTACTACTACTTCCTTTTCTATTAGTATTAATGGCTCTCTTCATGGGTTGTTTAAAGGGAAACGTGGTCTTCGGCAAGGTGATCCTTTATCTCCTTATTTATTTACTCTTATCATGGAAATCCTTACGCTTATGCTTCAAAGAGGTGTGAGGAGTTCTTACTCCTTTACGTATCATAGATATTGTTCAAATATGGAGTTGATTAACCTCTGTTTCGCAGACGATTTATTTCTTTTTGCTAACGGGGATGTTGATTCTGTTAGAGTGATTAAAGATGCTCTATTTGAGTTTAAAGAGGCTTCGGGTTTGGTTCCTAGTCTTCCTAAGAGTACAACCTATTTTTGTAATGTGCTTATTGTACTAAGAGTGCTACTCTTCAAATTCTTCCATTTGAGGAAGGGCGTCTTCCGGCGAAATATTTAGGTGTTCCCTTAGTCTCATCGCGTCTTATTTTTAGAGATTGTAAGGAGCTGGTTAAAAAAGTGCAAGCTCGTGTTGATGATTGGAAAAACAAGTCATTGTCGGCAGCGGGTAGGTTACAACTTATTCGTTCGGTTCTTGGTTCCATGCACATATATTAGGCGTCGGTTTTTATCCTTCCTTCTCGGGTGTTGCTTCATATTGAGCAGATTATGAGAAGTTTTATTTGGAAAGGCCGGTCTAAGGTTGCTTGGGAAGTCGTATGTCTTCCGAAAGATGAGGAGGGGCTTGGTGTGTGAAGGCTTGATTTTTTTAATAAAGCTCTCATGGTCTCGCATATTTGGAAGCTTATCTCTAACAAGGAGTCTTTGTGGGTTAAGTGGATTCATGAGTACAAGTTGAAAGGGCGGAACTTTTGGGACATTCCTTTACGTGGGTAGATGTCTTGGGGTTGGAGGAAAATTATTCAACTTTGTCCCCCTTCTTTCGAGATTATATGTTGGTATAAACTTTGGGTAATGGTTCTAAGGCTTCGTTATGGTTTGATAAATGGTGTGTGCTTAGCCCTTTATCTAATATTATTTCTCACCGGGATATGTATAGAGCTGGCCTCTCTAAATCTTCTAAGGTTTGGGACGTGTTATATAATGGTGCATGGGAGTGGCCGATCTATCTTCTTGATAAATATCTTATGCTTATTTCGGTTTCATTGCAAAACATTGACGCTACTGTTCCGGATCAACTTCAATGGCGTAATGAATTAGGTTTGTCTATACCTTTTTCTGTTTCTATGGTTTGGTCTACTATTCGGGCTAGAAATGCTAAAGTGGACTGGTGTAATGTTGTTTGGTTTGCTTCGTGTATCCTCCTTCATGGCGTTAATCTTTGGATAAGGTTGGTTAAACAACGATTGAAGACGCAAGACAAAGTTGCTTGCTGGGAGGTTTCGGACACATTATTGTGTGTTTGTCCCCTTTTTGAATTAGTGCCAGATTCACATGAGCATCTTTTTTGTGTGTGTTCTTTTTCACAACGGATTTGGGATCACGTGAAGGCTTTTGCAGGTTTGAATAATTCGTCTCCTATTTTTAGCCATATTATGTCGATCATTACTCCTTATGCTAATAGGAAGACTACGAGGTATGTTATTGCTAAGCTGGTTCTTGCTGCGTCGGTTTATTTTATTTGGCAAGAACGTAATGGGCGTCTTTTCAAGAACAACAAGAGGACGGTGAAACAAGTTATTGATTATATATTCTCTTCGGTTCGCCTCAAGCTTCTTTCTTGCTGTTTTAAGAAGTCCAAGGATGGTATGGAATTTGCTCATCTATGGAGCTTGCCGGATTCATGTTTTAGTTGTTAATGAGGCTGTTTTGGTTTTGTTTATGTAGCATTAGGTGGTTTTTTCCATTTGATGTTATTTAAGTTTGGATCCCATATGGCATGTCATATGTGGTAGTGGTAGTTCATGTTTGGGCTTGAGGTTAATGTGGTACTCAGCCACATTCCATTGTACTTATTGGATTTTTTTTGTGCTAATATATTTTACCGGGGTTGAGTCCCCTTTACCAAAAAAAATCATTTTTCTCTTTGACAACAGAAATTTCATAGGCTTTTAATTTCAAACCTTCTTTTATGTCCTGTTCCTTTTGAGCTAACAGTCCTAGAGTTTCATTTAATTTACGTTCAAGTTTATCATATTTAAGAGTACGATTACTGTAAGTCTTGTACTTCTCAAGCTCAATTTTTGAAGTGCAATTAGGCAACTATCCCGAGTACTATTAGACTCCCACAGAGTTCTATTAGTCTCCTCAAGAGTAGATTTGCACTCTTTCAATTCTGAGGCCAGTGACGCGTTTGCTTTTTTTAATTGCTTTAAAATCTTTTTGTTTTCTTCAGTATCAAGTGTTAGATTTGCAATTAAATTAGCAAGCGCAACACGCTCATCATCACATTCTTTAACATTTTGGTCATCCTGATTAGCATTAGCACACATATTTGATAAATCAGGAATAACATTACTGTGATCCTGTTTCACTACATATGTGTCATTAATGTATTCAGGTTGCTCAGAATGTTGTCTCTCATTGGCAAACACATTGTATGTAGCATCGTATTGTACCTTTTCCAATGGCTCAGTATCAGTTCCTGAGTCTGTAGTAGGGACCTCCTGAATCTTTGCCATATAGCTGTAATGTGCTTCCAATTCTTGTTCATCTATCTCTTCATCCGTGTCTTCTAGCCAATCAGCTTGCTCTGCTTGTAATGGAACACCTTTCTCAGCTTGTTTGCACAACAACATCTTTTCTTTGTGATAAGTGTACTCTTTTGTCCTTTTTGGTTTCCTGTATTCCTTAGCAAAATGCCTAAATTTCTTGCAATTGAAACATTATATCCCAGTCTGATGCACTACCTGACTGCCTACAGTCTCCCTAGCCCCAATAACAGTAACTGTCCTCTTATTCTCAAACTGACCAGTCTGATTTTCATTCACGTATCTTGGTGTAGTATCTACATTCTTGTTTCTGGAGTTTGAAGAGTTTATGAGGTTGTTGTTGATAGGTTTGTAGATCTATTTGAAGTACTTTGCAATTAGTGCCAAGTTTTTCTGCATATCCTTATCTCTCTAAGCTTGTTCTGGATCACTATCTTCTTCAGAAGCTGACTCAGATGGACGTGTGATTGGTTTGGCTATCTCTTTGCCTTTGTATTTGGTAGTTTCATGAGATCTGGTGGAAGATGATTGTTTTGATGGCGGTGCATATGATTTGTGAGATTTCGGTGCTTGATAATAAGGATCAGCATCAACAAGTGCTAGTGGATTTGCATTCTTGGCTATCTTTTTAGCACGAATTTCATTAACTTCCTTTGGTATTATTTCAGAATGCCAAAGAGCTTGTGATATGATACTGTGTCCAAGTCTTGAGTTTACTTGACAATTGTCATAAATCTTGACCATTCTGGTTGAAGTTGTTGAAGAAATTGAACATTCACTTGCATACTAGCAACTTCTAAGTTGTTCCTTATCATTTCATTTATCATCTTGTAAAACCTGGAATAGTATGACTCCATTGACTCTCCATCATGAGAAGTGAATCTGCCAAACTCCCAAAACAAATTAGTCTTGACATCTTGAATGTTAAGAGATTCACCCTGTTGCAGTCTTTCAATAGCTATCCATATTTCATGAGCTGTCTTGCAAGCATCAACCGTTGAGTAAATTTCATCCCCAATTCTAGTTAGGAGCAAGTGGGTTGCTTCTTTTTCTGAATCATAAAGAGATTTGTCTTTAGGAGAGATATTCAGGAGTTTCTCAACTGCTGTGCGTTCTGGAACTTCTAGAGAATCATCTTTTGCAGGTTGAGATGGAATTATGACAATAGAAAGCTTATAAGGGCCTTGTAGATAGCATTTCCTCAGGGCATCACCATTTGGTCTTGTATAAATGTATCTAATGAAACGTGATTGCCACTGAGCATATCTTCTCGTTGTAAGCATTGGTGGACGATCCGTTGAACCAACTGCCATGATGTTGTTATGCATTTGATTGTCTGTTGTGGATGTTGTGATTGGAGTAGTCATGATGATTGATTTGGTTGTTATGAAGTGAATTTGATTTGTAGGATTTTAAGCAGGTAAAGTGATTGTTGTTGTGGTTATGAGAATTCAATTTTAGTTCACGGGATTTTACAATTCTATGATTTAAACCGAGAAAGGAAGAGTCTTTTACGGGATTTTACAATTCTATGATTTAAACCGTGAATGTGTAATTTCTTGTCTTTTAAGTCCAATTGAAATTAGAAGTCTTTAATCAATGTGGATTTGTATCAAAAATGGTTTGCTTTTGCGCACTGAAAATGAATTTCTATGTTAATTGTCACAAACCACAGGAATGATTCTGTTACAAACCGCAGAAGTGCACAAACCGCAGAATTACACAAACCTCAGAAGTGCACAAACCTCAAAAGTACACAAACCTCAGGAAATTTCTTGCACAAACTGCAGGATTTAGATTTTTTTTTTGCCATAGTTTGTTTTCGTCTAAATGTCACAAACCGCAGAAAAGTAACACCTGTAGTAACACAAACCGCAGAACTATGTGATACACAAACCGCAGGAATGTTGTTTTGCACAAACCGAATAAATCATTTTTTCACAAACCGCAGAATCCTAAAAATTTGACCATGGTTTTGTTTCGTCTATACGTCATAAACCGCAGAATTGTAACCCCTGTAAGTGACAAAAACCACAGAATGCACTAATACACAAACCGCAGAACACTAGTTTGCACAAACCGCATAAATCATAACACAAACCGCAAGATTCGTACGTTTTACACAAACCGCAGCCTTTAACAAAAGACCCAGATTTTTTGAATCCTAAAACGTTGTTTGTTCCTTGAATAAGTTTCTAATAAGCACAAAGGTAAGGAAAGTACAAGTGGATGATTGAAACAACAAATAAGCTTAAAATGATTAAAATGCATCAAAACGTATGGTTTTAAAAAGAAACAAAAAAACTACGACTTTATATCTAAATAGGCTGTTTGTTTTGGCTTATTTTTACACAAGCTTATAGATAAGAAAGTAGCAAGCTTTTTTATTCAAAACTTATATGAAAGATAAGCCGAACCAAATAAGCTACCTAATAAGTTACGATATAAGCAAAAAATGAAACCACAAACACACTAAACCCTCCTCGTGGCTCTTGATACCAATTGTTATGACCAATAATCTATATCATTTCCACTTACATACCAAGAATCAAAAATAAGAAATAAGAAGAAAAGAGAAGGAAGAAAGAAAGAAATAAATAGAGAAGAAAAGGAGTGTTTGGATTGCTATGTGAAACTTAAGAGTAACAAATGACAACCAACCCTTCTCCATTGTGGAGAAGGGGTATTTATACCACCTAGGCTTTGAGCCGTGTGGTGTTTGGATATAGGTTGGGCTCGGGATCACTTTGGGCTTGAGCCCGATACACGTACAATATTAGATTAACTAACGAGCCCATTACCCGTTTCTAGCCTATTACAACGTATTGTGAATAAAGACCGAGCTTCCGTGTTCAGAGACCGAGCTTTCATTTTCGATTCAATATTTTGGGGCATAAAGACCCAAGCCCTGGACTGCTTATTGCTATATATAGAATAGTCGTTACGGAACAAGACAAAAACTTTACCAAGTTAATAGTTAGCCCAAAAAAACAGAAGATGCATGAGCCACCAATAAGCTCTAACAGAAAATTACAATACCGGTAACTGTCATCAAATCTTAGTTTAATAGCACTTATAAAAAATGTAGGTAACAAAAAATATGTTTGGTTAGTACTCGAAGATGTATTAATATACAGATAAGAGTATGATTTAGTTTTGCCTCATAACTCACCAAAAAAAACTCATAGACAATGGTATATATGTAGTTACATGAAATATATGTACCCACTTTACATGCATTTATACAATACATCACCTGTGCAAACTCACAAACGTCATCGTGAATGTCATCTATCGATTTTAATTTATGTTTTTCTTTTCTTTTTATTTAAGAAAACAAATGCATAATAAAATAGGGTTTTTGCACTGAAAAGTCACCCTACTTTAACATAATATCTAATCCGGTCACTGTATTAATTTTACTTTTAAAATAATCACTTTACTAATAAAAATGTTTATCTTAGTCATTAGACAATTCAAAATTTTGCACTTGTATTATTTAACATTACTTGCAACATTTTTAGCCAGTTACCCCATGAGTTTCTTTCCACCTCACTAATTTCTTTCCACCTTATTTACATGATAGGGAGTGGTTTATTTTTCAGCTAGCCTATAAATGGTACCAAATTGTGCAGCTTTTTCACATCTTTGTTTTTTTCACTCTTATTCATGCAAGTAGTTGTGGTAGTAGGTGCTTATCACGTATTTAGCTTAGGTAGTAGCTTTGCAATTAACAGTCCAAACTAACATGTAATATTGCAAGAGTTTTCAAAAAAGACCATTATCATTCATGTGGCACTGTTATAACAGGAAGAAACATGATCTAATACATAAATTAAAGTATCTCTAGAAACAAAGAATGAGCGGTGTTTAAAAGTCACAAAAGTGTGCATCTACTCAAGAACTTGAACATCCCTACCTGCACTTGATCCACCCCTCCTAACATGTATTTTGTTTCTTCCCAACGGCCCCTTTTGTGCTTAGTGTTCCAACATTACCACCATCTTCGGTTTGTATTGGAACACTTGATTTGCAACCTTTTCTATTGTGCCCTTCCTGATGACAATTCGTACAGTGTATGACCCTTCCTACACGACTAACTCTAGTTCTATTTTTATTATTACCCTCACTAGCATCTTTTGTCCTTTTGGTTCGTCGCTTGCCTGGCGTTCTTCTGATAACAGGAGGCAATGGATTTTGATATTCGGTTGGTGCCCACTGGTCCATGCCATCTAGCGGGTGGATAAAATGTTGGTAAAGAGAAACAAACATAGATTTTCTGTACCAAAGCCACATGAAACGCGGTACGCTTCGGTACGGGAACGCGAAACGGGTACGCGGTTCGCGGGGTCTTTAAAATTCAGTACGAAGGGGGTAGGCTCATTTCGGTACGCCCCGGTTCGCTTTGGTTCGTTCTGTACCATTATTTGGTATGATGTACCAATTTTGGTTCGACTGGCTCCACCCGCGCTCTTCGAGGTATTACATACTTATTTTCGCGCTGCACTATTAGTATCCATATAAGCCAAATGCCCATCCTATCCATCATCATCGACTACTCTAATCTCACGTATAAACATAAGACGCGCGACCCCGCAAAACTGTCTAGTTCCTAATTCTGAGACTATTGTCTGTAAACATAAGTACCAATAAAATCGATCCAAAGCCATCTAGCGCTTTCCTTGCTCCACCAATCGATCAGAAATCGTTCTTCCTGGCATATACGCCCGTCTCACACTACTTAGACACTTTGGTATCGCCACCCTCACCCACAACCACGTCTCTCCACTATAGGACCCTTCGGTCACACGCCCCCACGTACCAAATAGAATTCGGCTCCACTCTCCGTCCCACGTTTCCAATGACTGTCAGCGGCTCAGCCTCGATTGCACATGTCGCTCCCTCGGTTATGCCGTCACTTATGAGCTCCAGACCTCCGCGGATCCTCCGTGCGATCCGAGTCGCATCGTTCCAGCTGTCTTGCCGGCTGACCCACGAAAGATCCGTACGCGAACTCGCGCCTTGGCCCCCGACTGTCAGCGTTTCCTGGACTTTGTTTGTTCCTCACAATCAAATTCTCCAACTACTCTATCCTGGGATCCAGATCGCGATCCCGAGCGATCCGAGTCGCGATCGTACAGTGTTTGGGTACGAACGATCCGAAACGCGAAACGCGGCCGAGTCAGCGTTTCCTGTGACTTTGTTCTGTACCAATCAAATACATACTTATCTGGATCTTTATGTAAAAAATAAATGGCCGCACATTCATGAGCACATGGTATCCCAGTCAATTGCCATTACCTACAACTACATGACATGTTCATTTCATCTACTTTAAAAGCTTCGTAGCCATTTCTAACTTCAAATTTAGATCCACCAATTGGAATAACTCTCCAATCTCTGCATACGATATTATTGTTACATGTTAACAAAGTAGTAATCATTTAGACACATAAGAATAAAGTTTAACACAAGTTGCAACTCACCGTGCGATATCCTTGATGAAGTTACAACTTTCTTCCTAAGTTAGGGTCAAATTTTTCGTCACTCCACTAGTAACATGCTTATCCCTCAAAGATCTTTTCTGTCCTCCTCATAAGTAATATCCTAATATCTTCAATGCATGTTATAATGGTTTTTTCCTTGCATCTACAATATGAATGAACATTCAACAGATTCCATTCTCCTCCAACGCACACAGGCCCTGATTTGTATTCAAAAAAGGCTCTCTCCATCTTTTTGTTGTCGATCCATAAAAGTTGTAAGCAACATACTAAGAAACTTAAATCTCATTCACCACATCCTAAACTTATCAGGAATAACTAGCCTGTAGTGCTATGCTTTCGTAAATAAGTATCTGTAAAGACACACCAGTAACAAAATTATTAGTGCACATAACAGGATAACATTAATCGATGGTGAAAGAGATTAACTGTGAATTTCTTTCTAAAAGCTAGCATAGTCGTGTCAGCCCATTGCCTATAAAGGTGAAAGATTAGTGCTGCTTGCAGAAAAGGCATAACTTTTTCTGAGCTTATCAATAAGTCCCATAGCATATGTGATTAGAAAAGACGCTTATATGATTCAACCATTATTTCATACAAATCATAAAAAAAATTAAAGTAGCCTTATTTTTACCTGTAGATAGATCTGATATGTATTGGTAAGTCCGTCACCAAAGTGTATCCTTGGTCATCAATCAAACATTGCATAAACCACTCAAATTTTCTCTGTTTTCAATATTACCACTCCATAGCAAATTGATGATACTTTAATATTTCCAACCCTCCCAACCGCCGAAAGTAACTCACCCTAACATAAATTTTCAAAAAGCACCCACTAACTATAGACCTACGTACACCCTTGCTATATCCAGCCTTGAATTATATCCATTAAAACGAAACAAGAATTCATTTGAATATAAGGTTCTTTCCATCTGTCAGTTGAGTTAACACCCATGTAAACAAGCACTTCCCGTTGAAGTTATGGATCTCTTGTGCATAAAGACCATAACTACATAATGGATCGTGCCGTAAGCATGTCTCAGTAATTCTCCACAACATATATCTTCCTTTTCAAGCTTACCGAGAGGTCACTTTCACGTTATTTTTTCAGATTGCTTCTATGTATTTCGTTAACCTCCAGGTTAGGGTTGGTCATAATCTTCTTATCATAGTTCTAGCAATCCCATTACATGTAATTTAGACAACCAATCAATGGTCCTGGAAACATTATGCCATTCAACTAATGATCTTTAACCTCAAGATATCTCTCTTATTTGCATCCAAGAAACCCACCTCACATAGGACACATTGATCTTCCCATGAGTACCTCTACTCTGCATCTCACTACTAGTCTTTTACCTTCATTTATTTCATAGTAATATTATCAATCATTAGCAAGTGCAAAGAATTACACAACACATCCATTAACGTTATAACTCCTCAAACAAGACTCTTCACGCAGAAAACATGTCACATGTCACTTCCATTTCATGTTCGGGTTGTGAATCGGCCAATGATCTCCTAGTTTATCATGATCTTTAACATTAAACTCATCATCAGGACCTACCTCCTTTTCAATATATTATTCTCTTTATATTCCATTGAACTATCTTGTCCAAAAACTTATAGTCAACCATTTTTTATGTTTCTTCTTAGATTTAGGGTATAGTTATTTTTTGTAGATTCTTGCGTCAATAACTTCATCAATCACCATTAGACAAGTTGTATCTAAGAAGCAGTTACATCATAAACAGAGCGCTCAATCAGAATAAACCTCAAAATCATCTTCTCGCTTTCACGTATCATCACAATCTGCTCCAATTTGTTCACTACAACACAGAAGGTACCAGTGTAAATATCTAATTCAACCTTATTCTAATAGCATATTTCTACAATATACCAACACGCATCATCATTTTTTAGAGCCTTAAGCCAACCTCTACTTTGACCAGCACTAGAAAGTATAAACCTTTGCATATAGAGCGACTTTGAGTTTCTAGATAAGATACAACTTGAGAGTAATCCATCGAAATCAAGTCTACATTTTTGAGTTTTTTAAGCATACCAAAATCAGGGTTTGCTTCAAAGACGCCACCATAATGAAAGTTTATGGTTATCTGAGTTACACATGACGATGATGCCATCTGAAACAAAAAATAACAAAGAAAGATAAATAAAAGCCTTATTAAAAGGTTAAATGTGAAAATAGATAGATTACCTGATGGATGAGAATGAACTGACTTGATCAGATGAGCAAGAAGATGAATAGTTTATGAAGTGGTTGTGTTTTTTTATGGGTGAAAGTATTATGACGACATATAGTGTTAATCCCAAAAATTATTTAATTTTTAATATTTATTTAAGTTTTGACATGTTGGGCATGTTGTAGTGACTAAAATAAAAGGTTACCTTGTTATAGTGATGGTTTTAAAAGAAAAATTAGTAGAGTGACTGAATTAGATATTATGTGAAAGTATGGTCACTTTTCAGTGCAATATTAGATTAACTAACGAGCCCATTGTGGAGAAGGGGTATTTATACCACCTAGGTTTTGAGCCGTGTGGTGTTTGGATATGGGTTGGGCTCGGGATCACTTTGGGTTTGAGCCCGATACACGTACAATATTAGATTAACTAACGAGCCCATTACCCGTTTCTAGCCTATTACAACGTATTGTGAATAAAGACCGAGCTTCCGTGTTCAGAGACCGAGCTTTCATTTTCGATTTAATATTTTGAGGCTAACAGAACCCAAGCCCAGAACTGCATATTGATATATATACTAATAGTCGTTACGGAACACGACAAAAACTTTACCAATTTAATAGTTAGCCCAAAACCAGAAAGAGATGGCCACCCAATAAGGCTCAACACGAAAAATACAATAGTGTAACTGTCATCAAATCTTAGTTTAGTAGCACTTATAAAAAATGTAGGTAACAAAAAATATGTTTGGTTAGTACTCGAAGACTTATTAATATACCGATAAGAGTATGATTTAGTTTTGCATCATAACTCAACAAAAAAAAAAAACTCATAGACAATGGTATATATGTAGTTACATGAAATATACTTTACATGCATTTATACAATACATCACTTGTGCAAACTCACAAACGTCATCGCGAATGTCATCTATCGATTTTAATTTATGTTTTTCTTTTCTTTTCTTTTTATTTAAGAAAACAAATGCATAATAAAATATGCTAAAAAAATTACGAAACAAATAAACTATAAAAAAAAAATATTATATATATGCGTCGGTTATAAATCAGTCCCGCTGCAACGCGCGAGTAATTTCTCACTCGTTGAGCTAAATAATTAGTGTGTTAAATGGGCTTATTATTAAAAAATTAGTTTTGGGCTAAATGGCCTAATGGGCTTTTGGGCTAAATGACCTAAAGGGCTTATTATTAAAAAATTAGTTTTAAAAAAATTAAAATATTCACATAACATTTAGTTGTGTTTAGTATATATAAATAAATTTTAATGGTTTTTATATATACATAAAAAAATATATAATATATATATATTTATATAAATTCGGTTTTCGGTTCAGATTATCAAACCAATATCTAACCAGAGAATCGAATTTGTAGTTCGGTTAGGTTCGGTTTTAGCAAATTTGGTTCGGTTATTAGTTCGCAATTGTTTTCGGTTTGATTCGGTTTTGGTTTTCAGTTTGTTCGGTTTCTTCGATTTTTCTGCTGACCCTAAACAATTTATTATTAGCAGGAAAATAAAGAGTAATAGGTATAAACAAGCAGGATTACTCGCGCGTTGCTGCGGGACGTTAATTTTTCACGCGTTGTTGTTGGGCGTAATTTTTTTTGTGCGGGTTAATAGTTTGTTTTTTTTTGGGAGTTAATTTTTTTATTTTTATTTTTGAGTTATTTTTTTCGGTCTCATGTTTAATAGTTTGTTGTTTTTTTATATGGGCGTATGTGTTGGGCATCATGTCGCGGGAATTTTTTTGTCTGAAAAAAATATGTACTTTTGTATTTTTTTTTGTGCGGGTTTATTTTTTATGCCTCATGTTGGATAGTTTTTTTTATATGGGCTTATGTGTTGGGCCTCATGTCGCGGGGTTTTTTGGCCTCATGTCGCAAGTATTTTTTTATCTGAATAAGTCAGTACGTTTGTAATTTTTTTTCCTACTTTGTGCGGAGCAATTTTTTTTATATTGCCTACTTAAAAAAAAACCCAAATGGGCCGGCCCAAATTGGGAGTCCAATGGGTCTGCTACTGTAGCGTACACTGTAGAACCCATGCCAAAAACGACGCAGTATTCAACCGCCTATAGTATATAGGTATAATAAACTTCCAGATTTTCTTTTTTTAACAAATTATTTTGATACAAGAAAATGAAAGTTTATAGGGTAAAGACCATTTATTATCAACTTACTTTTCCATTTGTACCGTAATGACCAACTTACTTTTTTTTGTACACATTACACCAACGAACTTGTTTGTTTTCTGATAATGTTACTCATATGACCGGCTAGATTTCCACGTCATTAATTTTTTTTTTCCAAATGTGCTAATACACTCCACCTTGGCACTTACTTACCCGAAAATATGCGGGTAAAGGTCATTCATTACCAACCAACTTTCTCATTTGTACCGTAATGACCAACTTACTTTTTTCCGTACTCATTGCACCCATGTAAATTCAAATTTTGTTCGATATCACTATTATGACCATAAATGACAATAAAATAACTATATTACCCTTGTCTTCTCTAACATATTTACAATCATATTTTTTTAAATCTTAATTTTTTTAAAAAGTACTTTAACAAAAAATATTTTTTTTACGTTATTTTTAGTAAAAAATTTAAAATTATTTTACAAAATTTTTTTTAAAAAAATCGCACTTTTTAAAATCTTAATTTTTTAAATAAATTTAGATCTTTTCGTACTTTTAAATTTTTTTTTTTTCAAAAAAAAAAGTTTATTTTTTTTATACTAAAAAATTAGATTTTTTTAAAAGTTAAGAAAGAAATAAAAAAGTAAAAAATATTCGAAGTAAAAAGTAAAAAAGTTTTAACTTTTTTATTTTTTCTTAACTTTTAAAAAAAATTTGTTAAATTTTAAAAGTACGAAAAAAATTAAGATTTTATAAAGTACGAAATTTTTTAAAAAATATTTTTTTTAAATCCGTACTTTTTAAAAAATTATGATTTAAAAAAATTATTTTTTGTTAAAGTACTTTTTAAAAAATTAAGATTTAAAAAAATTATGATTGTAAATATGTTAAAGAAGACAAGGGTAATATAGTCATTTTATGGTAATATTTGTGATATCGAACAAAATTTGAATGTACGTGGGTGTAGTGAGTACGAAAAAAAGTAAGTTGGTCATTACGGTACAAATGAGAAAGTATGTAGCGTGGAACGTATATGCCAGCGTGTCAGTAACAAGTTGTGATATTGGTGATGTCAAACAAAATTTGAAAGTAAATTGATGAAATGTGTAAAAAAAAGTAAGTTGGTCATTACGATACAAATGGAAAAGTAAGTCGGTAATACCTTTACCCAAATTTATAACTAAAAGTTAGGTAATCCAAAGGGCAGGTGAAGAAGAAGTTGAAAGACAAGTTGAGATGGTCCTTTTCCGAACATCTTTTCTCTCTTTATACAAGAAACCTTCTTTTTCATTCTCACCATCATCATCATCAGGTAACCCCATTTCTTTTTCTTTTTTTCATTTAAACCTCCTCAATTTTAACATACTTGCTACTTAGATTGCTACTTTGTTTACATAATCTCTTGATAAAACTGGTACTTGATGGTACTACAATTAGTTTTGCAATTCTAAAAGGGTTAGCGGCCCAGCTTGTTGCGCGTTTGCCTTGTAAATTCTAAATCTTGTGAGTAGAACTGAATAAAAGGAAATCGACCCTATTACTAGTTTCTTACCTAGTTTTATATTTATGCCATTTCTCAAATGCTACACTATGTTTTCGTTTTTCTTTTTAGCGAGGATGGAGTCCCAACAATCGTGTATATTAGTACTAAGCGGAAAATCAGCGAATGAGAAGGACTTGGCAAAGTCTTTGAAACAAAATGCATCACTTAAACTAGCTGATGACGTAAAACTAAATACATATTTGCAATCTGAGATGGAAAACCCATCAGAAATTGATGAATTTAATATTGCTACATACATGCGCTCTCTTGCTACTAAATGTTTCGGAAGACTTCTTCTTTGGTCTCCACGATTACCTTCCACTCAGGACGTTGTCTCTCTGTAAGTACATCAAGTTTTTGATATTCCTGTTGTTTGTATTTTGTTTAAGTCGTTGACACTTTTAAGGTTTGTGCAGAAATTTCCGTGAGATCCCTATCGGCTCTGTGTGCATTGCAGATGTTCAGTTTAAAGGACGAGGTATGGAATGCAAATGTATTGGTATTATAACATTTTGGGATTGCTTATTTGAATAACTACTACCAGATGCCTATTCGAAAACCAGTTATTTCACTCACAAATAATCAGATAAACAGTTTGGATAAGCCACCCCAAACACACAAGTTGTAATAAAAGTTCCGAATGTAATATCAATAAACTTAGAGAACAAGCTTAATTCTTATAGGGCGTTCACAAAATGTATGGGAATCTCCAAAGGGCAGCCTTCTGTTTTCGTTTACAATAGAAATGGAAGATGGTCGTGTGGTTCCTCTTGTGCAGTATGTTGTGTGTCTAGCTATGACAGAAGCAATTAAAGATCTTGCTATAAGAAATGTAAGCCTATCTGTTTCTTCAAGTTTCATGATTCAAAGTTGATATCTCTTAATTTGCGGGACTAATTGTCTAACATGAATTCTTTCTATTAACATGTGTTTTGCATTATTAATTTTCAGGGCATTCCACCTCTCAATGTCAGAATAAAGTGGCCAAATGATCTTTATTTAGATGGACTAAAAGTGGGGGGAATTTTGTGTACATCGACTTATAAATCTAAGAAATTCAATGTTAGTGCTGGTAAATATCTCACTCCCACCCAAATTCTGCACTCCTAGTTTACCAAAATTGCTGACTGGATGAACTTGCAGGAGTCGGGCTGAATGTTGACAATGATAAGCCAACAACATCTTTAAATTTGGTGCTGCAGAAGTTGACTTCTGATTACCGACTACAGAGAGAAGACATCACATCTGCATTCTTTAATAAATTTGAGCATCTATTTGATATTTTGATCAACCAAGGCAAGTCTTAGTTTTATAAAATAATAACAGTTTCAAGTATTAAGTTTGTGACTTTTTTTGTCAGATAAACACAATTTTCTTCATATATTTTTCCTTGTAAGCGGCCCTGCCATGATACTTTTGTTTGGCTGTGTATTCACATATGGTTTGGCACGACATGCAACCAATTTTATCTATTTATAAAATTCGTAGAAATTGGGTCCATTCATTTTGTGCTAGTTATATGTTTGCTTAGCTCACATAATTCGTTTGATTTAATATGCAGGTTTCCAACCCCTTGAGGAGCTTTATTACAAAACATGGCTCCATAGGTATTACTGAATATATAGGATTATGCATAATTACGAAGCATTCGTAGGGTATCTTATGTTTAGCAAATTATTAGCAATTGAGGTCGTACTTGCATCCAATAAATGAGCGGGGGTTTCCTTATCCAAATTGAGTTCTTTTGACTCGTGGGTCAAGCCTATGTGACTTCTTTTGACTTGCACAAAAGTGTTGTGGGTCAAGCCAAAACGACTTCTTTTGACTCGTACTACAAAATGGACTGTTTCAATCCGAACCCATTTTGACCCATTACCCAACCCACCCATTTTGACCCATTACCCAACCCACCCATTTTGACATCTCTACATTGTTAGCATTGATTAGAAAATGAAAACATATATGTTATGTTTTTTGAGAATCATTTATTTTTATAATCTGTTCATCTATTTACCAAGCCCCTTTGAGATTGGAATCACTAAATTAATGAAAGTGTCATTACTTTTGCTAGATTAAACCACAAAGTGAGAACTCATGAAATACAAACATCTTTTTATTGGATCTTTCGCCTCATTGATCTTAATGTGGCTATGTGCAGTGGACAGAGAATTATTGTTCAGGAAAAAAGCAACAATCAAGATTTATTGATTGAAAATGTAGTTACTGTTCAGGTGAGCCAACCTTATTCGTTGGTATCATTGTGGATCACGTAACCAAGAAATTATTAATATATAACATCCCACCATACAAACATGAATTTCTTATTTCTAGATAATTGGAAAAAATGCAGTAGCTGCTTGGTAGCGTATATTTCCACATGCAGCTGCGATTTATAAATTGGACTTCTAAAGATTCGACCGGTTAATTTCAGGGTTTAACATCCTCTGGGTATTTGCTGGCCATTGCCGCTGATGGTGAGATATGTGAGCTTCATCCAGATGGCAATAGGTACTATATTCACTATGCCTAATTACACATTATACAATAGCATATGCTACTCCTATTCTAGAAGAGAACACATTTGAATAATAAGCATTCGATCAATAATGAGTTTTAAATGTCAATGATGATTTTAACTTGAACAAACGACAAAAAATGTGTTGTTAGCGAAAATGATATTTCAACATCAACGTATTGGAATAATATACTATTTAGAAACATAAAAACTAAAAGGTCCCATGTGTCTACAGGAAGTACATTTACTGAATTTTTAAAATCCTAAGTGATTTTACTGATATATAAATTTTTGAATACAGAAAGTATCTTACTGATTTATAAATTTTCAAAGTGACTCGTTATAGGACGGAGGTAGTATTCATGTAGATAGTTTTGGCTTAGTGCTTGTGCACTGACTCATTGATATAGTAAATTTTGATGATACTTACCTCTCACATATACACTTACATTGAGAACTGCGTGCAACTAGTCTACCCTTATCCCCCAAAAGGCAACATTTGATATTTGCCTCATATTTGCATTTGTAAAAGTTATTTTCTTAATCGTAGTAGCTTTGTGATTCCCTTGCACATATATGTATCAAGCTTAATTCATTTCTGTAATATAGTTGGAAAATTACTAATTGTGAACTTTTTGGCATACCATTTTCCCACAGATGAGGGAAGCATACTGTACAGTATTCAACTAACATTTCTTTTGATTTCATGTGGTACAGTTTCGATTTCTTCAAAGGACTTGTGAGGAGAAAACTTACATGAGGCACTTGCTCACATTTGTTTCAAGGTACTTACCAGAATAATATGTCGATGTTGTCCGGTATATACAGTTTAAATGATTTCTTCATCCAACAGGTTTGCAACGTTTTTTTAGAAGAGAACGAATCCTGCGTACATTAATGCTAATATGCATGAGAGTGCAGAAAGGGGTCCTTATCCAATGCAACATAGCAGTTTTTGGTTACGAACTAGGTAGGAACACTGATGTGAGTGTATGTATGAGAGGAATGCAAGTAAGTATATCCTTATTTTGCATAAAGTCACTGATGCGAGTTCAAGTAGTTTTGACACATTGTTTTGTAAATTACATAAATTAGTAACCAATAAATGATTTTGAAATATCTCTAAATGTTTCTACAAGATCTTAATGATGTGTGTCAATGGACCATCAGACTTTGGGTAGTATTCAAATCCTCGGAATGGAAAGTTTGGATATTAGAGCATTGGGACTCGTCCATCCGTGTTTCGCTCTCCCACATCACTTCCCATCCTCGTCAAGGTTGCAAAAAGCGCTAGGCGCTAGTCGGGCGGTTGACCACCGCCTAGCTAGTAATCGGTCGAGGCGGCGCCTAGGCGGATTGAACTTTTCTATATAATTTTTTTAAAATTATATGTATATTTGAAATTTTTTAGCACAAATAGGTAAGTAGGTCTACAAAAGATTGGATATTGGGCTTTAAATGTAAATTAAGGCTTTAAATTAGTTAAATTAAGGTTTTTTCTAAGTAAAATCTCATATTTCTATTTCTTTTCTTCTCATCTACAATAATTACATCACAAATTTTATTCTTAAACACCATTTAAAAACAATATCTGACCAATTTAATGAAAAAACCTAATTTAAAATTTTAAAAATCGAGTTGACCGCCGCTGACCGGCGTTGACCACCGTTGACCGCCGTGTTGACCGTCGTTGACCGCTTTTTTGGCCGCCTAGAATAAATCGAGGCGGTTTGTGGCCGCCTAGCGCCTAGGCGGCCGCCTAGACCGCTTTTTACAACACTGATCCTCGTTGACTATCTAATCCTTCTATAGTGGCTAGGTTTTCATTCCTTTCATTCACTTATAAGGGGTAACAGATTTTTTAAAAACATTGTGTTTGTGTCTTCGAGGGGGGTTCCAGGGATTATAAAAGCCCACAGTACTTTTCATTTTATACTATATATGTGGGGTGTGGGTGTTGGGGGGGGGGGGGGGGGGGGGGGATTTTCTCTAACCACTCATCTTAAATATGACCATCTCGTCTGCAGTGATTCCAATATTTCTTTTCACTCCGAGCATGTTCTCTCACAATTACACCTAGGGTTGTAAATGAACCAAAAGTTAAAGTTTCATGAACCGTGTAGTAACATGTTTTTTATGTGCATTTATTTATTAAATGAACGAAGATAAACAAGATTCTATGTCCGTTTAGTAAATCGGACGAACGTGAACAAAAGTATTGTTCATTCATTTATGTCTATAGAGGTCCCACTATACGTTCGTCAATGTTTGTTTATTTGTTGGAAAAAGATCATCTAAAGTTCATTTAAACTTTAGAGGTAAAGTTCCTTCACATGGATAATACCGGGGCCTACTGCGAGATTCGGTTTTCTTTATCCTTGTGAGAGAACTTTACCTCTAAAACTCAAATGAACTTTAAAGGATACTTATCCTTGTTTATTTATGGTTGTATATTGTATATTTTATAATAGAGATAATAAATCCGCTAAACATTTACAAAAAAATAATCCACCTAATCAATTGACAAGACACTTGGACCATTGATCTTTTTTTTTTCCTTCGCTATCTATTTCTTTTGTAACAAATTATTTTGTTACACATCATTGTGTGAATTTTTTTGTAAAATTTATGTGGTTGTAGCATTACTCTTTATAACATACTTTAAATTTCGATATACCTAAACAAATGAACACACTATTTTGTATATTCTTTCGTTTGTCTTCATACGTTCATTTATATTCGTTCGTTTAATCTCTTAACGAGTGAACATAAACAAACACACTATTTTGTATAGTCGAGGATGTCCGCATTGTCTACCAATTTATAACAAAAAAAAAGGGAGGGGGGGGGGGGGGGGGGGGGGATGTGGAGCCTGTATTAGTCGGTTTGATGGTTTAAACCTATTTAGGATGATTAATGCATCTATTACAACTAGTAGATGTGTCCATTGTGCTAGTTAGGTGATTGATAGTTAGACTGATTGTGTCCATGAGCCTTAGTACACTAAAAGAAACAAAAAGATTTGAATCCCCAATTACTTAGCTAGGGAGTGTCTCACGAATGTTGTTAGATTGCAAGCCCCTTTTAAGAATCTACTGTACATAATATTTCTAAGAACTAATATGTAATTCCTAACTTCTTTTAAGTTGCTGTTTCTTCTGTTCACACCCAAGTTAAAAGGGAAAAAGATCTAGCGAGAATCTAAAACTGGATGACATATTTTGGAACATTCATTAAACTTCTTTTTGCTGGAAACTTTCTTTATTCATTGAATCTTAATTGTAATGCTTTTGACTGTCATTTCATTTCACTTTCGAAGCAGCCGTATCACCAAAATGACTGAATCAGTACTTACCCAAAGGAGACCAAAAGCATAAATAAGTTGCTAAAAGTTGGGTCCATACGACCACGAGAAGTTATTGTGATAGTAATTTCTAATTCCACTTTATTAAAGTATTCAAGCTCGTTAATTTAACAAAAACAACCAAAAGTTTTTTCGCTTGATAATTATTAATCCATTTTTGGAAAATTGGATGACTTGTTGTTTTCTCCTTCCTAAAAGTGAATTTTATATATAATCAAATGAGTACATAGCTTGGCTATCCTTATAGACATGCTCATAGGGAATAACCAAACCATTAATCAATGACTAATTACATAATGAAGCTATACTCTACATCCATAGCATTCTAAGAACAAATACAAATACCAGCAACATCAATAGAAACACTCTATGCTAATTCTGTATTCCTCTTGTATCTATGCAGTTCATCTTCCACTGTTTTTCTACATTCCTTACTGTATTAGGGGGTGTTTGGGATTGCTTATTCAAAATAGATTATGCGTTTTGAAAATGAATAATCAAATAATCAGCTGTTGTAAAACGTGATTTTGAAACATAGTGTTTGGATTTGATTATGTAATATGAAACAAATTATTTAGAAACTTAAGTTATAAAATTACCAAAAGAGATATGGACAAGACAAACTCTAGTAAGCTACACAAGTAAACAAAATAATTAGTAAGGGCATTATAGTAATAAACCAAAAAAGGAAGATCACGTTTTGAAAAAGTAAGAGGTGAGCACCAGCTCCAAAACTCCATTTTGAAAGTATTAAAACGCAAATAATTGATTTTTGGAGTTTCTTTGCCAAACACCTAAAACTGCTTATTTGCGTTTTAAAAACGCGATAATCAAATAATCCATATGCAAACTCAATCCCAAACACCCTCTTATAGCTTTGTTTCCAAGTGATCCAAGCTTAATTCCTCAAGTGCAAGAGAAGAATACTTCCATCATCAAGTAAAGAAGTATTACACCTTAGTGTGTATTGCAACCTTGTTGCATTCATATCACATATTTGTAAATCAATTGTATATCTTGTATTTGTGTGTAGTAGCTAGATCGTGGCGATCTTTTTAAGTATAGTTAGATCGTGTTGATCTTACCAAGTAGTGTTAGATAGTTGTGATATAAGTTGTGTGGTGAAGTGAAGTCTTAAAGTTGTGAAAAAGTCTTGAAGTTGTGAAGAAGTCGTGAAGTTATGAAGTCGTAAACAAGTAGTGAAGTCGTGTTGTGATAGATTGGTTCTAGCTAAGATTAGAACTCGACATTTAGCTTTGTGTCGTAAATCGGTGTAAGCAACGTTGTGTACGGTTTTCTCCGCCATAAGGGAGTTTGTTGACATAGTAAAGAAAACTCTCGAGTTTGGTGCTCGAGGAGTGGAGTAGGGCGAAGAGGTGCTTCGTTACCGAACCACTATAAATCCTCGCGTTGTGGTTTGATTGTTCTTACTCTTATCTCTTGTCTTACATTATTTTTTAATTGTTTAGATAAGCATATTGTTTATATTGTGCAAGTATTGAATTCACATAAAGTCGAATCTAGAATTTTTACAAACACCTTAAAACCTTAAATTAAAAAGCGGTAAACTATTCAACCCCCCTTCTAGTTTTCCACAATTGGTATCAAGAGCCACGTCAAACAAGATTTTTAAAATAAATTGTATTTTAAAACTTGAATCGATCTATGGAATCGGAAAAATATTTAGAAGGGCAATCTATGCAAAGACCACCACTATTTGAAAGTGATGGATTTATTTATTGGAAAAATAGATTCGAAACTTATGTGAAGTCAAAAGATCTAGATCTTTGGCATGTTATTACCGATGGTGATTTTCCTCCTATTCAAAATAATCCCGAAACTAAAAAGGATGAAGTTGTACCTTTTCATAAACAAAACGATGATCTTAAAAAGAAACTTGCAAAAAATAATGAAGCTAAAATGGTAATTTATAATGCTTTGCCACGTAAAGAATACGAAAGAATTTTTATGTGTCAAACCGCAAAAGAAATTTGGGATACTTTGTTAATCACTCATCAAGGTAATAATCAAGTCAAAGCTAACAAAATAGATCTTCTTGTTCAACAATATGAACAATTTATGATTCCGGAAGAGGAGTCAATAGATAATGCATTTGCTAAATTTAACACTATTATTACTAGTCTAAAAGCACTTGATGAAAGTTTTTCTAGCAAGAATTGTGTTAGGAAATTTCTTAGGGCATTACATCCTAAATGGCGCGCAAAAGTCACGGCGATTGAAGAATCAAAGAATCTAACAACTCTATCACTTGACGAACTCATTGGAAATTTGAAGGTTTATGAAGAAGTAATTAAGAAAGATTCTGAAACCGTCAAAAGCAAAAGAGAACAAAGTAGATCTATTGCCTTGAAAGCTAGAAAGGAATCTAGTGATGATGATAGCTCAACCTCCGATAGTGAAGATGAAGAATACGCCATGGCCGTAAGAGACTTCAAGAAATTCTTCAAAAGACGAGGACGATTCGTAAGACAACCACATGAAGAGAGAAAATCATTCCAAAGAAATAAAGACGACAAAAATGGCAAAGGCGAAAGAAAATGCTTTAAGTGTGGAGATCCAAATCATCTCGTCGGAGAATGTCCAAAACTATCAAGATATCAAAATCAAAAAGCGTTTGTTGGAGGATCTTGGAGTGATAGCGACGAAGATGAAGAGGAGAAGACAAATGACGAAAAGTGTCTTATGGCTAAAGCTTCCAATGAGGTACTTTCCGAAACCGAATACTTTAGTGATGACCAATCATCACTAGACGAAAATGACTTAGATAGTGAATATAGTAGACTATGCAAATTAGGACTAAAAGTCATGGCTAAAAATAAAACTCTAAAACAAGCTAAAATAGAATTAGAAAATGAAGCACTAGAATTAAAAGATAAATTATCTAGGTTAGAAAAAGGTAAGGAAGTAATTGAAGAATGTAAATTATGTCAAGACCTTAAGCTTGAAAATGAGAAGCTTAGAAAAGAAATATCTAGGCTAAATCAATTTAATGATAGTAGTCACTCACTTAAGAAAATAATAAGTTCTCAAAAAACTTCCGGAGATAAATCCGGGTTAGGTTTTAATTTTACCAAAGGGTCACCTAGCGAAACCAAACAAGTAAAGTTTGTAAAAGCCCAAGAAGTCGAGTCGAAAGAAAAATTGATAGAATCAAACCCAAACTCAAAACCAAAATTTATACTTATAAACAATACAAAAATTCCTATTGCAAGTGATGATGAGGTAAAACGTTTTTACAAACCCTCCTTAAAACCCGGAGTCGGATTTACTAAACCCACAATGAGGTCTAAAACACCTCCTCCGAGAAGAAAGGAAAACTTTCATCCTCGTTCCAAAACACCTCAACCTAGGAGAGACCAAGGTAGACCAAATTACTCTAACATTAATCACACAATGTGGAATCATCCACACCAGCCAAGCTTTACTCAATGTGGAAGATGTTCACCGTGCATGTGTTCGAATCAAGAGCAAAACATGTTTGAAAACAATAACTTCGGACCCATGAAACGATGGGGACCAAGTGGCTAAATTATCATAACTTCCGAGGTTAATCATCTACAAGCATTCTTTGACTTTCGTCAAACAAATTGAAGAACTCATATAGCATTTCCATAAATCCTGATCCTCAAAGCTTGTTACCTTGAAGATTTTAAAGTAATTTCTCTTGAAGGCTAAGGTACGTCTCACTCTCCAATTACATAAATTATAGATTGGTATATGATATACTTAGTACTAGTGATAGTTAGGAAATATGGTAGTCACTAGAAATGCCATTTGTTGGCATTCTAGTTTTTAAAAAGAATTTGTTCATTAGGAACCATTCTTTCACATGGGTTATCCGTGAACCACTACAAAATGGAAATCTTCTATGGCCACAAACTCACGTAGACGAAGAAAAATGAGTTAGTGGATAATAATTAACATAGAAGTAGGATAAGTTTTGTATCGGAAAAGTCTTAAACCACTATGGATGAAACAAACTCCCTTCCACCTCGACGCTCGCCTCAACTACGTCTATCTAAATCGCCTTATTGAAATCTCAACTCCATTATGATCTGTCACAATATCTACTCTTTCTCAGTTCAAAGCGTATCAATTAGTTTCTTCGTTCGAAGAAATTAATTCATCATGTTCGTAAGAAGTCTAGACACCAAATCATCTTATGAATTGACATCTTGATTATCTCGTCTGAAATAATCAAAAAAACTTTTTAATTAAACAATGAGTTAATTAAAAAATTGTCAATATTCTTTCTCACAAAAACTAACCAAAAATCGAAAGATTTTTTTTTCAGGTGGCGGCCCCCTTAAAATTAAGGGGACCGGCCATGTAAAAGGGGCGGCCCCCTTAATTAATTAAGGGGACCGCCTATCTAGAAAAACAAACACCCCCTTACAGACGGATTTTTTTATGCCAAACACATCATTCTCTCTTCTTCTCCTCTCCCACTCACTGTGACGAAAACCCATCACCATAACCCTCAAAATCAAAACTTCAAATCATCCAATTAACCAAAATCCGCAAGGGGTAATCACTAACAAGTCAATCAACAACATCTATTGTAAGTTTTTTATCATTCTTTTTATTTGACTTCGTCCAATTTTGCTCTTAATCAAAATTGGGTGTTCTTCATTATTTTCATACTTTTTATTTTGGTCTAGGGTTTCCATAACTATAATGATTCTCATAGTCATAGGAACACTACAACCTTGATAGGATTAAAACAAAACACTTATTGAGTCAAAATTTTAGAAACACGTATACTCATGAACACATAGCCGAATTTTTTGCATATATGCATTCTTAAACTTACACATTGATGATTAATGCCTAAACATGATAAAAATAATCAGGTATTGATTATTCAAACATACATATATATATTTTTCAAATCAATGAGTAAAATTCTATAAAAATAAAGGAGTGTTTGGTTCGTTTCTTAGGAACAATTTTTAGAGTCGAAATGACCATCACTATAGTTTTGTCACGTGTATAAACATTTAACAAACTTGTATAAGCCATCAAGATATATAATTCATATATATATTGATACATTTTATGAATGGCATAAAATAGAGGGGCGTTTGGTTTAATGCTTTAAAACATGGTTTTTAGTCAAAACAAACACTGTTTAACTCTTGTCAAGTCAAGAATAATAAAGTTATACTTATCAAACAAAATATACACTTAATACATAATTTTCGACAAACTTAGACAAATTTTGTATTGATAAGGGAGTGTTTGGGTTATTGTCTTGATGTTGAAATATATAACTAATATATATTCTTCGACATCCTAGATTAAGTCAAAAATAAATTAAGGATCATATGGGTCCCTTTTTAGGTTTTTACTTTTAAAGTCGAAGTAATCCTTGTCTCACATTTGTCACTTTTCAAAACTTTATTTTCCTTATTATATATCTTTTGTAACATTTTATGTTGTTGATAACTTGTTTAGGTGACAAAATTCCAAAAGCTACTACGACCGATATATCTCTCACAAAATCCTACATCCCAAAAGTATCCAAAATTCCTGGCATATCCCCTACCATTGCCCAATTCTACAAACCTATTGAAAACCGCAACATTCACGAAGGTCGTGTTGTTGATCAAGCCTACTACAAATCCAACAATATCTAGCGTCTTTTTAATAACATTCATTTCAACTGTCTCTTTCAAATCAACGAACCGATTGTTCCAAGATTTATTCTAGACTTATATAGTCAAGTCATGGTACAAACCGATGAATATGGCTATCTTGTTATCTCTTTTATGATTCAACACGAATTCATAACTCTTACTCTCGCTCAATTCGGTCAAATCCTCAAAATTCATACAATGGTCAAGCCGTTTTTACAAACGAATAGGACCTTGTATCTCTTGAGTATTCTCAAGAAACCAAGGGACCATATTGCACCAAACTTCCTACTCCCGACGACATTCGTCGACTTCTTAAATTGGAACGTGTCGTGGTAGACCGCACCATCAAAAGTCAAACGGTCTCTCTCAATCCAAATTAAATTCTCACCAAAGAATTAAGCCCCGACATGAAGCAATGGGAATAACTCATTCGAGAGAATGTGTTCAGACTTGGAGGACATCAGGACCGTCTCCCCACTTATCTTGCTCACATGTTGTATTGTGTTGTTGCCGAGGAACAATATAATCTTTCTTATTTTTTCGTCAAAAGAATCCAATGTGCTAGAGATACTCTAACCGTAAATCTTCCGTATGGCATGTTTCTTACTCATCTTTATCGACACGTCATGGAAACGTATCCTCATCTTGATAATGGCATCTATAACATTGTTGAGTGAGTCATGCGTCGTCTTTCCTTTAAACAAACTCGACGACCTCAAAGTGATCGTGGCAAGGCACGTTATTCTGTCTCTTCTTCATTTTCTCATCATCAAGGCACGTCATCTCATCAACATGATGATGATGATGATGTCGAAACTTCTCGTGCACGTACTCCATCTCCTACCACTTATCTTAACTCTCTTGGTCCTCTCAACTATCAAAACTACCAAATGCCTTCCTCTTCCGAACAAACTGATGAAACTCTCTTTGAATGACAAACCACCTTGCTCAACTAAATGCAACAAATGCATAAGGAGATGCGCGAAGGGTTCAAATCATTTGGAAAGACACTAAAAGGAGTGTTTAGCAAGAAGAAGAAGTGAAGACATAGGAGTGAAGTGAGCTAGATGGCTAAATGTAGTTTAAGACCATTTTTAACTTAATTATATGTATGTTCTTAACAACTTGTGTGGTGATTATCCGATGTATTCGGAAAGACTTATGTGTTGGTTATCCTTAGGTACTTGTTTGCTATGATGGTTTAAGCCTCTAGTTGTTTTATTTAATCAACTACTTATACTACTTGATGTGTTTATTGCATGCTATATGATTAAATGTGCTCATACAACTCAATAAGGCTTGCTGCAAATAAACCACCAAAACAGAAATACTCTCACAAAAATTCTAAGAAAAATCATTTTTCTGTAAAAAATAGAAGCCAACAGAGGGTGGCCCCCTTAATTCATAACGGGCGGCCCCCTTATCTTTAAGGGGACCGCCCTAGTAAATCACGGGTAAAACAATATTTTTCCTGCTTTTTGACCCTCTTTTACCTAGTCTCAGCTATCTTTGCCCAGAATTGTCGAACACAATTTGGAAAAACCTAAACTAGTTCAAATTCATTCCCTTTTCAATCCATTCTCTTCCTATAAATCCCTTCTAAATGATCATCACCAACACATCATCCACCAAATCATACACTAACCACTATCAACATCCATGGAATCCACTTTTCGATAATTATATAACTTAAAGGTATGAATAAATAAATGCTTAATGCATTTTATGATCAAAGGAAATTTTTATTCAACCTCACACTTTTATAAAAAGTTGTAAACATTTTTATAAACATTACAAAACATTTTCTACAATTAAAAGAAATGTTTTATTCAAAATAAACATTTTGAAATTTAAATTTTCGGACCTAAAACAGCTAGAAAGTTCCAGAAAATTCTTCCTACACAAAAGGACAAACTGGGGAGCACCCAGTCTAGGGTGGCCCCCTTAAATACACGAGCGGCCCCCTTAAAATTAAAAGGACTGCCCACATATTTATGGGGACCGCCCGTAGGTAGACGCTCCTCCAGTTTGTCCTATAAATACTGGACTTTCCCCTACTATTTTCTCACCTTTTGCACTCATTCTTTCTGTTCTAAAACAGCCCACACAAATCGTTCATTATATTCCATATGGATGTAAAAACTACATTTCTGCATGGCACGTTGAAAGAAGATGTATACGTGTGTCAACCTGATGGTTTTATTAATGCTGATCATCCAAGCCATGTCTACAAGCTAAAGAAGGCACTATATGGGCTAAAGCAAGCACCGAGGGCTTGGTGCGATGAATTGTCAAAGTTTCACATATAGAATCACTTCTTTAAAGGAACCATTGATCCTATGTTGTTTATAAGACGCTTCAACGATGACATCCTTGTGGTACAGTTCTATGTTGATGATATTATCTTTGGTTCTACAAACCCTAGATATACACAATTATTTTCTAACCTTATGAAAAGCTGCTTTGAAATGTTGATGATGAGGGAAATGATGTTTTTCCTTGGTTTACAAGTTAACCAATCCCCTTATGGCATATTTATAAACCAGTCCAACTATGTGTTAGAAATCCTTAAAAAATATGGAATGGAAACTTGTGATCCCGTTAGAACTCCAATGGAGATCAAAGACAAGCTTGACCTTGACAAGAATAGGACTCTAGTCGATGTAACAAAATATTGTAGCATGATTGGTGCCCTAATGTATCTTACGTCAAAGCAGACGGACTTTATACATGATACTGCCGATGTGCTCTTCCCTTGGTACCAGGCTAGCCAACCGAGAAAGCACCTCAAGTATGTTAAAAGGATCTTTCCTTATCTCTGGGGAACCATTAATATGGGTCTTTGGTATACGAAGGATTTTGGTTTTGAACTAACCGAATTTTCAGATGCTTATTATGCGAGATGTAAAGACACCTTCAAGAGTACTTCTGGTGGACTTCGATTTCTAGGCGAAAAGCTGGTCAGCTGGTCCTCAAAGAAACAAGACTGTACATCGCTATCAACCGCGAAAGTAGAATATGTGTCTCTATCCGCCTGCTGTGCCCAAGTCATTTAGATGAGAACACAGTTAACGGATTATGGATTTCACTTCAACAAGATTCCTAATACAATTTGATTCGAAATAACTACAGCTATATCCTGTAACCCGGTACAACACTCAAGAACCAAGCACATCATAGTCCACTACCATTTCATCAAGGAACACATAGAAAATGAGACAATTGAACTGTTCTTTGTCAAGACTGATTACCAATTGGACGACCTATTCACCAAAGCCCTTCTAGTGGATAGGTTTATCTATTTGGTTCGTCGCCTTCGTATGCGCAGTCTGTCTCTACAGGCGCTCGAACGTCTTGCAAAGATACAGTAATTCTTGTATACAATTATTTGAAAAACCAAATACAAAATTATAAAACCTATAAAAGCAAAATACAAAATCAAAAAAATTTCAAAAATACCAAACATAATCTTCTTCGACATGTCTCTCGATAATCGATAACATTTACGGACCTAGAAATGTTGATTAATATTGACACGCGTGTGTAAATGAAGTTCGAGTGAGAGTTTCAAAAAATTTCAAAACATGTCTCTTTAAATTTTCTCTATGGCTTCTAAGTAAATGTCAGTTTAGGACTCGGACTCCAAAGAAAGGAAAATGTTTATTTATGTACATTTATCCTAAACAACGGGAAGTTCAAATCTTCCTGGTCTTGAGCATTATCATATAAACATTCAACATTTTGAATGCTCAAAAGAAGCACCAAGAAAATGATAATTAATAAGATAAATATAAAATCATTTTCTGTTGAGCATAATTTTTCAAGATATTTTCAAAAAGAAATTTCAAATTCTTTTAAAATTGTGTGCTCAACAAGCTCCAACTCATAAGTTTTTTCACTCTAATCTTTTAAAAATTACGGGGGAGTATTATAATAGATTCATTCAGCATGACTCTGTTCTCCCCCTTTTTCCCCCACCAAAGATTAGTTTAGCTCATGTGAATTACCGGACATTAACTTGTTTTTAATTCACTACTTATTCAAAAATTGTCACTACATATGCAATTTTTGAGGGGGAGAATAGTGATTAAAAAGTGATCAATAAAGCTTATATGGATATGATCTTCAATCTATAAGTGCGTTCCCAACCTCACATGTGCAAAAAACTCTTTTATGATATAGTGGATATGTGTAGGGGGAGCTTTTTGGTAACTCTAAAAACTCTTAATGTGTCAAATGATTTCACAAACACGTTTATTGATTTTTCAAATGTTTTTATGGATTTGATGGCAATACCCAAAGACCGACCAACTGTTATTTCTCAAGAAGTTATAAGGGGGTTAAGGTTAGGTATCTTTGTTCCATGATCCAACTAGAACTGGAGGGATCTACCCAGGGACACTCCATTAGATAGAGTAGAAGTCCTTAGGTATGATTGAAAAATAAGTAAAGTAAGATCGGGAATAATGTTATCTAAGGCATGAGTTATCACCGGAACAAACCCAACAAGGTGATAATGAGGACGCGTTGGTTTAACATTGAAGGGGTTGAAGAATTAAAAAGAATTGTAAGGATAAAGGGTGTAAAGAAAGAAGCCCTCCATACAACTTTAGGCAGAAACCGGGTCAATGCATAATCTATCTGTAATCACAATGATAATTCTGGTGTTGAAGACAAGTCATCATGGACCCAGTGATGCAAAGCACAACCCATCCCAGCTACTCAGGCTTCTCTCAAAGAATTTTGTTTCATTTCTCTCGAAGATCAAACATGCTTACTATCGATTTCTCTCATTCCGAGGTGATTATAGATTTGAAAAGGTGGATGTCCGCTCCAGCTTCGAGTACCCAAATAACAAATGTGCACTTATAGAGTCTAGAGCCATTGAGATCAATCAAAAATCTCACTAGGATACAAATTCCAATATACAAAATGTCGTACATAATTATACAACACTTGGTATCAAAGAGTCCTACGCATTATCCTTGTTATAATTGCTAAAACATTCAGAGTGATACTCTTTAGTACTCACAGTGATGAATGGAAATCCTTCCAGAGTCAACATCAAACAGCTCAGCGGTACGTGACTTGCGAGATTCAAAATGAATCAAGCTTGCGTCAACTGGATATCGATTTTGGGTCCAGTAATGAATTGACGACTGATATGTGAGAAATCACATATCCGTTTTATATCAAAAATAGCCCTAAAAAGATGAAAATTGAACAAATTATGCTTGTATATTGTGTATTTTGTCTTTTATGATGTGTAGGTACGGATATTGCAAAAATCACAAGAAAAGAGCCAAAAACTAGGCAAAAATGAACACGAGACGGAAAGAGTACACAAGAGCGGGAATTTATCAAGCAAAGATCAAACAAAAGTCAACCAAAGTGAACCTTGGTCAACTCAAAAGATGACAAAACCTTTGAAAGCACCAAAAAGCCCTTAATGTTAAATCAATTTCACCAAAAGTCCCTAAATGAATAACACCGTTAGTCTCTTATTACCAAAGGACTAACGGTCGTTAATTGTAAAATAACCAAAACCAAAACCATTTACCCAAGCCCAAACCAATACTAAAAGCCCAATCCCTTTTATCAAAAGGCCCAAGTCAAACCCTTTTGTTTAAGCTCAGTCAAACAAAGATACATATAAAGAAAAGAAAAAAAGCGGGAAAACATTTTACTATTCATCTATCTTCCCCAAATTTAACCCTGTGTCAAAATCAAGCAGGTAAAACCTACTCCCTTCACTATTCCTACATGGCATTAAATATTCGAGTACTATGCTCCATGTCAGCAAGCAAAAACGTCACTCCAAGCAATGATTGGCTCATTCTGACTCATGGATGCCACGCGTATATCAAATAAACACACTAAAATTGGAAATTTACACTAAATTCAGTGCAAAAGAAGCACAAGGCTCCAAGAAGTTAGGATTGCCATGCTGGAAATCCGTGTGCCTCTTTTCAATCCAAGGGCCACAATTAGATATCCAATGATTAGTTAGAAAGGGATGGTCAAGATTAAGTGGAGCATGTATGAGCTTAGAACCTTCCTTCTTGGCCTATAAAAGGAGCCTCATCCTTACTCACAGGATCTAGTTTTTTAGTTTTTTAGCTTTTAGAATTGCTTATTTTATGTAATTTTAGCTTATTGTCTTTCCATTTAAATGTAATTTTCTTCTTTTAAGCTTGTACTCAGTTTTAATATCAATAAAAGTTTAGTTTATAAATTGTTCATCTGTTAATTACTGTTTTTACTTAAATGCATAATGGTTTAATCAAGCTCTTTTTACTCATATAAGCTCAAATAAGCTCTCCAATTTATTCATAAGCTAATAGATCACTCAGTTAAGCTTACAAAAGCTTAACTGAGTTTATTAAATACTCAAATCCACCATCAATTTACGTCAGCTTTAATATGGAAGAGAAGCCAGTTATGGAAGGGCTTCCAAGACCACACCAGCTTATCATAAGATAAGCTGGAGCTTGTTGAGAAGCTCCTCGAGTAATTTTTATAAGCCTTGTTTAAGCAAAGGTTTTAGTAAGTTCTAATTTTCTTTTTTAAAGTTTACTTTTGCATTCTAGCTTAACACTGCTTATTTTCTGTTTATTGTTGTTTAGATTTGCTTAATAGTGCTTACTACTATTGTTAGATGCTATTTGAGTTCAATTGTTAGCTTAATTCATAGTTTACATGTTATTGATATAAAACAGTCAAAAATACCAAAAATATTAGCATTTACTTATAGCTTGTGAATTCTGCTTATTTGATTATTAAAAGTTGATCATAAGGTTTGTTATAAGCTAATAATAATCTGGTATTTGAAGTTTAAGTCCTAATTCTTAATATCATAAGCTAAAAATGAGATTGAACAATTTAAAGGGGTGTTTGGTATATGGCAGTACTAACTTGAGTTAGTACTGTCCATTACCTTTTGGTTCTTTAAAGCAATTTTAAATCTCATTTTGAAGTTTATGTAGTAATAATTTAAGTTTTCTATAGGTTTAATCAAGATTTTGTAGGTTTGTGTGTAGATTGTAAGGATCTGAGGTCATAGCTCAGATCCATAAGCTCTTGAACCTTTGATTGTTTCTAGTGGTTATTTTCAGTGAATTTGCTGTTGTTTTAGAGTTTTAAAGTTGAAGAAACAAGTTTTTAAGAAAGGCCTCAATTGGTTTTCAGTTTTGATCACAAAGTGTCAATTGCATCAGCATTCTAAAAACAGTCCTTAAGGCCTTTTTCTAGCTTAAATTTTAGATAGTTAAAGTAGGAGTTAGGTCTTAAAATTTGGAGCACAAGTAGATTATAGGTTATATTAGAACTGTTTGCTTAATTCTTGCTAAGATTTGCTTGTTAGGTTAGTATTAGGGTAGTAGTAGCTTAAGTAGTTTCAGTTTGAGCTTATTCAAGTTTTCAAGTTTCCTTAAAAAGCAAAATAAGTGTTAAGTCTAATTTGTCAGTTTTTAAGCTCAATTTCTGGCTTATTGTTTAAGATTTACAAAAAGTTTCTTTTGCAAAAGTTGTTAGTTTCAAGCTGTTTTATAAGATTTTCCAAAAAGTTTTGAAAAATAAAAAAATAGCAAAAAGTTAAGCCACAGGTTCGAACCTGTGACCTAACCTTTCACACCCACACGTCCCAACATACACACACACTAACCATCGCACCAGACCAGGGCTATCTGTTATGATAGCCCACACCTAATCTTTTAAATACATTTTCAGTTCCTTTTTCAATTAAAAAGCCGTAGCTTATTTAGGACTTTTTAGGGCTTATTGAGTTAGCTTATTTCGAGTTTATATTTTTATAAAATCTGTTACACTTTTGTTCATTTTTCAGTAATTTTCCTAGAATTTTTAAATTTAGTTTGGTATTTTTAATCATTTAATTTTTGTTAAAAACTTTAAAAAATCATAAAAAATAGAAAAATAATCAAAAAAAAAAAATTCTTTTTCTGAAAATTTGTCTTTTAATCTAATTTAGGTTTAGACAATTTAATTTTGCGTTCGTATGTATTTAATTTTAGTACTACTGATTTATTGTACGGTTTTTCTTCAATTCCCGTTAACGTTTTCATGTTAATTGCTTAGTTGTTTAATTTCCTTTGCGTATTTTATGTGTTTTTATTCGTAGAAATAGAAAACCAACTCAAAAATTTAGAACCATTCAAGTCATTGTCCAAACAAAAACGAGGTCTCAATTTCATAATTCTTGGGGTGTAAACGACCCGGTGAACACTTACCGGATAACGTACGATATTTTCGTGTGAATTTTCATATTACCTTTGTCCTCAAGGGTAATTTTGGAATTTCAATACTTTGATATTATAGGTATATATAATTTGAGATACATCAAATTTTTGGCGCCGCTGGCGGGGAATTGTGTTAAAGATTCTCTCATTTGAATTTGTCGATCGTGATTTGGAGAACCTTTCATCTTCGAAAGTTACGTCTTTTTGAAAAAAAATAAAAAATCTAAAAAAATATAAAAATAAAAAAAGTAAAAAATATTTTTCTTTTTCTTTTTACTATATGTAGAAGTTAATAGATAAAAAAAATATACAAAAATATTTGCTCTTCCGGATTTTTCGATTTTTATTGTGTTCTCTTAAATACTAAAATACACAAGAAATTTAATTCTCTTCCTAGAGAATTTGTGAATATCCATTAATAAGTTCAAGAACTTAAGATTTAAAAAAATAACCGTCTTGTGTGACTTACGAAAAAGGCGCACCTCTTTTGTGAAATAAGCTATTAGGAGGGTTATTCCACGGAACTACGACCCGAAGGGACAAATATTTTTAAGGCGATTCGCTCTCACTGTGACAACCGTGGCTTGAGCAGGTTGGTCAAACCGTAGTGTTGACCTAAATATATGTTCTATAAGTATGGGTTATGTGTTATATATGTTTATACGTGTTTATATGTGTTTGTGTGGGATATGTGTAACACCCCCAAAATGGGTCGCAGCGGAATAAGGATCCGGGGCATGTTACTTCAAGATCAACAACACAAGATATATATAAGAACGACACAAAAGTCGTTTAAACTGATACATTGGATTTAAATAAAAGATATATTACAAAAGCTTATAGCTTTACTTGTTCTTTGTTTTCTTTATTACAAAAGACAAAATTAGACTTCCCAAAACAGGATGCACATAAGTCTTTAACAGTGCAATCCAATACATGTTCAAAAGCAGCAGGGCATCTAAAGGTCGCCTAATGAACCTCTGAAAAACATTGCTTTAAACGTCAACAAATTGTTGGTGTTTTCATAGCGTTTATGTATTTTAATTTGCCTGGACGCAACGATTTTTCCGTGAATGTTACAATATGCCAAACATTCACCAAAAACCAGATTATTTGTTGCACTAAGCTATTGACACACGAAGCTCAAATTATTTTGATATTTTAGCAGTTATTTGCCCGTTACAGATGTTGTATCCCGAGCAATATCAAGTCCGACTTGGTCATCGTTCCGTTCCCCAGTGATAGATAATCACCCAAACGGGGAGGTTAATCCCAATTTATTATTTTTAACTTCGCGCTCTCATAATGTTTAATTCACAACTACTTCGATGCAATTTAAAGTTCTTGAATAATGGGCTCAGGTGGGTTATCGCTTATTAGGGCAAACACTTAATCAATATATTACTTTCAACACTTGGTCCCATTTTATAAAAACAAGGCATGTTTCCACCCTAATTATATCAAAATGTAAGTAAAAACTGTTAAAAGTGGGCTATGAACTCACCTTGAGTACAGATGAGCTTAATAATCACAGAATAAAACATCAGCAAGCGTTAATGCAACCTATTTAAAATAAGGCCGTATAAGTACTGAGTACTTAATTTAATAACATTGAATATAATCTTATAGTTGTTACATCGTACTATCGTTCGGGCTATCATAATTAAAGAGGTCATGACATGACGTACGAGGAGTTTAGGACACTTTAAATCGTAAATCCAACAACTCATCGATACGCCATCCGAAGAGGCCTCATTATGAAACGCCATAGAATATAGCACTTTGATAACCACTCAATATTCTATATAGCATAACCACCGACTAATCATTTTAGTAAAATAATATTTATAAAGTGAAAACGTTTATAAATATACTTTTCGTAAAAATGACCTAATTTGGTCGTTTTAAGCCCGTTGCTCGCGTTTCTTACGTCCACGTCTTCGTAGTAAGACGAGCGATCAAAATATTACATTTTCAACTTTTTAAAATTCTGTGATGAATAGTAAAATTACTGTTCACAACAGCTCATTTGTCGTTTTAGGCTTTAATTGGCGTAAACTTGTAATCGTAATAACTTATTCGTTTTAATCCCGATTTTAGTGATTCTTTCGAGTACGTTTTTGTTATTAAAAGAGGTATTATATTTTATAAAGATAAATCACGTGATGAATAGTGATTTTTATCCTGTTCATAGTTTATAAAAAGTACTTTTATAAACTTTGTATTTTATCGGAAATGTAGTAATTTAATCGGTTATAGTTCAGTTTTGAACGAATATCTTGCGTTTTGTACAGATCTAGTAATCAACAGTTATATCATTATTTTAGATGTTTTTTAATATAAATGTTGCTGTATTGAATAGTAACTTTTTATAAAAATAGTTTTATAAAAGTAATTTAAGTCGTAAACTCGTTTTTTTAAGTATTTTTTAGTTATAGATCGGTTTTTGAGTTCTCATATCATTTTGGAATCGTTCACGAGGCGTATTTTTATTATATCTTTTCGCAAAAACCTTCTGTCCCAAAATTCGAATTTGGGCCCCCTACGTACTTCATATATGTCTTTATGAAAACCTTGTTTTTATGTATTATTAACTTAGTAGTTTACTATAAAAACTCTTTTAACCATATTTTACATATGTGGTACTTATAATAAGGTTCAATATCATCCCTAGTCCTTATAGTTTCATTGTAACAAGTTTAACCCTTTTACTTTCATTATTTTCATATGAAAAGTTTAAGAAACATTATAAAACCCTAATTAGCCTAAACATGTTTATACTTAATCCATAAGTTAACATACTTTTATTTTTACTTTTCCATGATATATAGGATCATATGACATAAGAATAAGTGTATAAATTGATAAACTCAAATAAAAACTCATTTTACATATTCAAAAGTCATTAGTGGTGATTATGGCTATATTTAACATGTAATACATAAAATCATAAGAAATAAAAGTATAAAGGATTTAAGAAAACCTTAGTAATGATGTAAGAGATGTGAAATAAGTTCTAAACCCGTGTTTAGATTCAAAAACAAAGCTTCCAAGCTTATAACCCTAGATTAGGTTTCCAAAACCCTAATCTTTCCTTTTTCTTCTTATTACTTGCAAATGATGAACCAAAGCTTGCAAACACCTTAGAATACCTTAAGTATGTTGTGTATAGGGTTGTATAATCTTAGAAAATCAAGTTATGGATTTTGTTTGGGGGCTTAATGTTGCCGTGGGTTTTGGTGTAGAAAAGAGAGAAAGAAATTGAAATTTTGTTAAGTATAAAAGAGTATGAAACTTACTCATGCATGCAAGCCTATTTATAGTATAAATATCTTGCTAACTTAACCATGGTTACTTTCTAACCCTAGGTTAAGTTAACATGACAAGTTGGTAAAAGGTGTAAGAGTTACCTTTATGAAATATCTAGATATTTATGCTAAGTGATGACTCTTGGTCCAATCCTTAGAATTTCGGCATATATATGTATATAAGATGTAATATTTGATTATTTTGAGTATTGGGTATAATCGTGGGTATTTGTTTAGGCGTAGTTAGGTTTTAGAACTTCCGGGTATGCCTAAACGTATTTTATTATGAAACGTAAGCATTTTACGTAGCCGATAAAAATAAGATGAACAAAGTCATTAATTATCCTCATAATAATCATATAACACTTGCTTGATGCAAACATTTAATCGTTTAATGCCCGTTTACATTGTATGATCATTTTTAGTTTACGCGATTTAACTTAAAGTTTACGGTTTAAGAGCAAACGCGTAAAACCCTAAAAATAAATTATGAATTACATAATGTCATACAATGACCTAAAATACGAGGTGTTATAGTCTCCCCCCGTTAAACGAGCCTTGTCCTCAAGGCTTATCACACAGCACTTGACGACGGTGCAGTCTTGGTGAAGAGGTGTGGATATTTCTTCTTGAATTGATCTTCACGTTCCCATGTAAACTCAGGACCTCTCTTGGAGTTCCATCGAACCTTGACTAATGGGATACGGCTTCGCTTCAACCGTTTAACTTCACGATCTGTGATCTCTATAGGTTCCTCGACAAACTGAAGCTTGTCATCAAAATGAAGTCCATCCAACGGAACGGCTAAGGGTTCGTCGGCATAACACTTCTTTAAGTTGGACACGTGAAATGTATTATGAACTCTGCTCAGCTCCTCAGGAAGCTCGAGCTTGTATGCAACGTCTCCAACCCTTTTTATTACCTTGAAAGGTCCAACAAACCTGGGATTTAATTTCCCTCGTTTGCCAAAACGTACAACCCCTTTCCAAGGCGAAACCTTGAGCATCACTTTATCTCCAACCTCAAACTCCATCGGCGATGTTGAACAGGTAACTTTATTAAATACAAAAACCAAGTGGTTATACTTTTGTAACTATTTTGTAGCGTTCGTTAAACCTTTTCCAAATTCTGTAGGCTTTTTTATAACTATTAATGAAAATGGACCATACTGGTGTCTTGCATACGTTCAACATTTGGACATGATTGGTTACTTTCTATGACAGCGGTCTAACCTATGACCCGGAATGTCGTGAATGGAATATCAGTCTGAGAGAATGTTTAAAGGTAACACTATACAATCCTAATTAACTACAATTTTTATTGTTTTAGTGTAGCTGCGTTATATATGAGTTTTTATGGTAGAAATTTTATATAACAAGTTTCGTTGTGACTAAAATAATATTATCATCAACAAAATAATGTTCTGCTCATTAATTTTTGTTTCTCATATAGGAAAACCCATACTTCTCTTTTAAGGCCGACATTTTTAATACATCATTTCATTATCAACTATGCCTTCTATACTAGATTCTTATTCAAAAAACAAAGATGTCTGACTACTTACCTAATAGTAGTTCAATGGAAATAATGAAACAAACTACCTGTTATGTCATACTTCAATTCGGAACCGTATCAAAGCTTTAGAAAATCTTCAATAGACTCTTCAAAATCAATTTATATCTTCGGTTTCCGTAAAAGTGTTAGTATTTCATTTCTTGTATACTATTATCAAGGTTTTGAAGTTACATTGGGTAATGTTAAATCACAATTTCAACTACCCACTAAAACACCAATCTTTAATTTTTCCATCGGTGTTTCCAATGGCACTTGTGATGGGCTTTGGTGTTTTTTCATACGCTGACACTTCATGGCTATTATCTGGAACCCATCTATCATGAAATCTATTGGTGGTTTTTCTATCCCATATTTCAATACTCAAGTAGAAACAACGATTTTTACTAGTTTGGTTGGTCCGACAAAAAACTTTGACCCAACACTTCTAAAAATTTCTTACTCTTATTCGGGAGGAGAAGGTTCTTGTTCTCTGTGTCAATGTATTACATTAAGCCTGATAGATGGACAGGTTGCAAAATCTGCGCCAGCAGAAATTAGAATAAAAAACTCAGGTCAGGTTGTTTTAGGTAATTTTATTTACTGGGCTGCTTCTGATAGGTGTGGACTACATGACGATGGAGTCATGCACACAAGTTATGTATTAGTTTCTTTTGATATGATTAACCATGAATTACAGATAATATTTTTTAAAGGAACCCCTTACTTTTTGGCTCGTTGCCCTGTTTCTTGTATTACACAATCAGGCAAACAATTGGTTCTATCATCAAAAATACCATGTAGGTCATAGTCCGAACTACATCTGTGCATGGGTCTTCTCTTAGAGGTCAATGGTCATATATATAACCTCATATAGGATTGATTGTCTGTGTACGTTCCCACCATTTTATTCTTTTACGGTTACTATGGTTTTAATATGATTGAAGAAACGATAATTGTGGTTGTTTGATATCGGCTAACAAATGGATACCTCTCTTCAAGTTACCATCAGAACTCATAGAAACTGTTTCAGAACTTGGGGTAGAAAAGCAAATTTTGGTTCGTTACTTTGTTGGGGCATTCATAGAGGTCGTTTATTTTGTCTGATTGAAATGATAGTTTTTACACCCTTGTGTTTTTATTTTTTGTTCTATTATGGTATGTTGTTGTACATTGTTTATTGCCGGATAACTAGTTAAGTCAATGTTGTTGTAACGAGAACTTTCCGTTCCATGATGTTATGAAATAAAATTTCTGCACTTCATCTTGTCAAAGACTGTAATTATTTATAATGTTTCATACTTATTATTTTAATACAGGCTAATATTCCAGAGGTTATGATGCAAGCGAAAGTATTTGATCAAAAGGGAATAGATCATACAAGATACACCATATCTTTTACCAACGATGTGAATGTTCCAAAACAAGGTGGGGTTTTTGGTGATTGTGGTATATTGGATTGTTTTTTCATTTTACAGGTTGTCACATGGACTCTCATTAGACGTCGACAATCTTATTCAGACTGCCCTAGCATATCGTGAACATATGGCAGAATTTTTTAAGCATAGTGTAGCAATGTGGTAGGCTTCATACGTTCTATGCATGTGCTTTTAAATGATGCAATTATTCATGTCTAGTATGAATGTATCCCAAATGGTTATAATGATTAATCGTTTTTGGAACTGGAATTATTTTGTTAATTTTAGTTACATGTTCTTGTTATACACAGTACCCCCAAATGAGTAAAGTTATGAATAATATATATATATATATATATATATATATATATATATATATATATATATATATATATATTTTTGTTAATTTTAGTTACATGTTCTTGTTATACACAGTACCCCCAAATGAGTAAAGTTATGAATAATATATATATATATATATATATATATATATATATATATATATATATATATATATATAACACAAAACACACACTCTTATTCTTACAACCACACACACTCTTATCCTCACAACCACCCACCAACACATTATTCATACAAACTCATATCCTTATAACCACCATCACATTCACACCAACTTGATCATCCGACACTAGATTAGCCGCCACCTAATGGAGCCATATAATCAAGCTTATAAGTGCACTTGTGGAAAAGGAGATGTGGTGTTGCGAACATCTTGTTCGGACAATACGTTATGTAAAAAATTACTATGTGTTGGCCTTGTTTAAAGGTGAACTATAAACAAAAATCATTAATGTGTTATAAATTAATTTGTTTGTTAAAACTGATTTTCTTCAAATTCTCTTGCTATGTAACAGCCAGGAACTGACGATAGAGGATGTGGCTACTTTATCTGGAAGGATGACTTCATGAAGCGTATAAGTTCTTCAGGGCCTTCAACACCTCCAAGTTTATATACGCGCCCTTCAAGAAGTCCAAGTTATTATGCGGGAACTTCCAGATCTGCAATGAATGTTGGAAAGGACGAGTGCTCAAATTGTAAGTTCTTGGCTGAAAAGATAAAAACACTAGAGGCAAAGATAAAAATACTATAGGGGACACTAGAGATGGAAAGGCATCCCGAGAACCACACCATTGACTCAGCTGCAATACTTCATGAGCTGTATAATGACATGGGAAAACTTGGTTTGGAGTAGTTTTTCATTTAGCTAAAAAAATTTAGCAACTAAGAATGTAATTTGTATGCTTTTATTTTAGAACTTTGAGGTATTTTTATTGTTATTCATATGCTAACCGTTTATTAATGGTCGCTCTAAGTATTTAAGATATTCAACTAGTAGTCGCTTTGGTAATTATGGTTATATGTCTTATCAATGCAATGAATACAACTTAATGTATCGGTTGCTCTAAGTATTTACCACTATTAACAATCAGTCGCTCCGTTATATCATGGATTATAGTATGTCAACACGTTAATATACTTTAGTTAATGGTCCGTCTTATGTTTTAAGAAACTTAAAATCCAGTAGCTCATGTTAAATATGGATATATGTCATGTCAATGCAATTAATAGAACTTAATGTATAGGTCGCTCTATGTATTAAGAAAACTCAACCAATAGTCGCTCTTGGTGGTAAATATGGCTATATGTCTGGTCAATGCAATTAATAGGAATTTAATGCATAGGTCGATCTTGTATTTAAATAATTAACCACCAGTTCGCTCTGTGTAATATAGATATAAGTCATGTCAAGGCAATTAACAGAACTTAATGTATAGGTCGCTCTATGTAATTAAGAAACTCAAACACCAGTCGCTCTGGTAAATATAGATATATGTCTTGTCAATGCAATTAATAGAACTTAATGTATAGGTCGCTCTATGTATTTAAGATGCTTAACCACCAGTCAATATGGTAAATATGAATATATGTCATGTCAATGCAATTAATAAAACTTAATGTATAGGTCGCTCTATGTAATTAAGAAACTCAACCACCAGTCGCTCTGGTAAATATGGATATATGTCTTGTCAATGCAATTAATAGAACTTAATGTATAGGTCGCTCTATGTATTTAAGATACTTAACCACCAGTCCCTCTGGTAAATATGGATATAAGTCATGTCAAGGTAATTAACGGAACTTAATGTATAAGTCGCTCTATGTAATAAAGATACTCAACCACCAGTTGCTCTGGTAAATACGGATATTTTATAAATATTTAACAAAATCAACCAAAACACGCCTCGGTAAACGTATTTCACAAAATTAATTTGTAGTTTTGTAAACATCTACACTTATAAATACCCCTAATATCATTCTTTACAATTAAACCTAAATTTTGAAATAAATCTATCAACTCTATTGAAAAGAGTATGGCCACTTCACCAAATGATGTAAGAGTACAAGTCATATGAATAATCCAGAGAAGAAATGGATATGATATGGTCACTTGGAAGAGGGAATGTTGAACTTTTTACTCGATTTTTTTAAGAAGAATTCGGACTCGTAGGTCTTGCAATAATTAGGTTGGGTTTCACAACTGATCATCCTTTGTCGGACCATGTAGGGGGACTTTTAGGAGGCTAAACTGGAGCGAACATGCAAAATGCAACTGCAGTTGATAGGGGCAGGGCACGAGTTGAAACGTAGTTAGCTGGCGAAAAGGTCTTTAGTCATGATTAACCCACTATAGACAAATGTAAAATGTTGATCTATTGGGTTTCAATTTATAGTTGAAGTATTGTCTTTAATTTTAGTTATCGTGTTTCCATTTTAGTATCTTGTTTTAATTTAAATATCATTGTCTGTATCGTGATGTGATCGTATTGTAACCTTGTAGTTCCCAGTAATGAAAAGAAAAATTTTATTACTAAACCAAACGATACTAAAATGAATACATTAGTTAAATATCATACATGAATGAAGAAATGGATAATTAATACAGAATTAGTTGTGATTGTTTGATTATTGTTTTGAATCGAGCACTCTGGTTGTGATTGATAATTGTCATTCTCTGCGTGTGATCGAAAGTTGATGCACGAATTATATGAATCAAGCCTCCCTTGCACCGCTTGCCAGTCTTCAACTGCCATACCTTATGTTGTTGTTACTGGTTCTTCACTTGCTTGAACATCATCCCAATCCATGTAAACCCGCCCATTTCTCAGTCTTTATTCATCCAACCTCGCCTCTTACGATAAGTGTTCGTCTCTAGTTGGTGTTCAAATCAAAGAATTTATGCGTACAAATTTGTGCCTCTGGCTTGGCTGTCCAACAAGAATTATGAATAATATATTAGTATAATATAGTAATAAACTAACCACTTACATCTTAAGTCTGAAACCATTTTCTCATTGACACATTAAAATAAAAACACTTTACAACTATAGGTTGGAAAATGGTTGATTACAACCATTATGGTTATGGCCCTCCATGCCACACCTTCTACATGAGGTATAAATAAACCGTCTGCGGACACATTGATTGAAAGGATGCGGATTTTGATTTTTCGGGTCTGCCGCCTGGTCGCTTTGATCATAACAGGCGATAAATACAATTGTCAATTCTTTTGGAGCTCTGCCACATTTTTGGATTTTTTGAGGGATTACACCATGTAACACCCCCAAAATGGTCGCCTGCGGAATAAGGATCCGGGGCAGTGTTACTTATCACGATCAATAACACAAGATAATACTAAGAACAACACAAAAAGTTGTTTTAACTGGATACATTGGATTTATTTAAGTATTTGTTACAAAAAGCCCCCAGCTTTACTTGATATTGTTACAAAGATTTACAGCCACATAAACGGATAAAGACAAAATGTAATGCGACTCTAAATCTTTAATGCTGATGACTCAAAATTTAACCCCCATGTATCCTTCGCACCTCGTGCTTAAGACCTCCTGGAAAAAATTTGCATTTAAACGTCAACATAAAGTTGCGTGAATATCATAGGTTTAATAATGATCAAGCAGGACGCAAGACTTTCCCTGTGATTAATGCAACAGATGCTGACATCACAAATGTATTTACGTTTTCCTAAGCTCATGACACCAAAAACTCGACCATAATTGAATACAATAATATAGATTTTTTGCCTACCATGCCCGGTGATGATGTTCAAACCTTAACATTCCAGTATCCGACATGAAATACGTTCGTTTACCCTGTAATGATAGCTAGTCACGACGAAAGGGGAAAGAAGTATCCCAATAGATCTATTTATAATCATTCTAGCGTCAAATAATGTAATCCTGACGACTACATATATGTAATTTAACAGTTCATGATTCATGGCACACGTGGTTATCGTACTTGGCAAAACGTAATCATGATAAATGTACAACTTGCGGCCAATTTGTAAAACGTGTCCATGCATCCTCCTGCACCCAGCCCACCCAACCATACAATTTTGTTTCTCACCCCAAAACTTCTAGTATGATATAAAGTTAAACGTCTGGGGCTATGAACTCTCTCAATTTGTGATATTGAAATGGTGTAATATCACTATGATAAATGCGTCAAGAATAAAGATGAATGCAACCTATTAAAGGTTATAGGTCGATTAAGAGGACTGCTAAGCATACAGACGAATAGTACACACTACAATGCAAAATATATACTTTGTAATGATTTTTGATCTAAAATCATTGAAGTATTTAGGATATATAAAGGTTTTGATTATTTATAATTAACATTGTACTTCGTTTGGGCTATCTTTAGGATAAAGGTCATGACATGACGTACGAGGAGTTTAGGGACACTTTAAATCGTAAATCCAACAAACTCATCGATAAGCGATCCGGAGACACAACTGAGAGGCCTCAATATCCTTTATAAAATTCCCTATAATATAGCATTGTAGTTAAAAATTGATATTTTAAATATAAAGAAGAAAATGTTTGGAATATATAAATCTATAAAAAGTAGATTAAAAAGAAACTTAGTTTTGAGACAATAAGCAAGTTATATACTTGAAAACTATAGTATTCGATTCGTTTCTCAACAAAATAAACTTGATTCACGAGTCTATGATTATCTAATAAGACTCTACTTTTTCAATATTTATGTTATTTTTAAAATAAATAAAAATAAAAAAAAAAAAAAAAAAAAAAAACCACTTGTTTTATCCATATATATATTTTTTACTCAAATATGGGAACAATTAGGGTTTTATGCGAGTTTTGAATTGTTTACATAATATTTTAATAAAACAAGCATAAACAAGTATAGATTGTTCATGGATGCATTTATAATTGTAATAAGGTTTATGGATGAGAATCGGAACCTTGTTTGAGATTTTACAACACTTACAAGTTTTTCCCAAAATCAAGATCCAAAAGTTCCAGCTTAACTTCAAAAAACACATTTTTGCAAAATCTTTTCAAAACTTAACCCAAATCTTCAAAACTTTTCTTCATAGAACACTTAGGATTTGATATGAGGACAACTTATATGATCAGAATAATCAAGCAATGGATTCGCTTCTTGGAGGGTATTTGGTCCGTGAGGCTCTAATGGAGGAGAAAAGATGGGTTATTGTTGATTTTTCAGGTAAAGAAAGAATTGTAGATGTGGGTGTTCTCTTAACCCTTGCACTCCATTTTATACTAATAAGATCTTAGCATATTCCTTTGGTCACTTGAGCCTTGCAAGGTGTCTAATTGGTATAGCACATGGTTTGAGAAACAAAAGGGTTGGTTTTGCGCTATAGTCATAGCATCTAGTGGTGAAAGGTTCATGCAATGATAGGTTCTATGATGTCATGGTGACCAAGCCTTTTAGATGGCATCATGTACACGTTTTTAGGTTAGGTAGGATACTGTATGCATTTGTTCATTTATCTAGTGTAGTATAGTTATATATAAAGCATAAAAGTAACTATGTTTATTAAAAGTATAACTTGCAATATGTAAATGTATAATTTCAATTCCTTTAAATGAAAATGTATAATATGATACATATATTGAGTTTTTAATTATACTTTTAAGTATTGAGTTCAAATGGGGTATTCGATGAAGGCGTATAGATAAATTAACGTGCTTCCGGGAAGCTTAAACGCACTTTATGCGAAACGTAAACTTTTTAGTAATCCAACAAAAATAAAATGTGCAATGTTGATAATTATCTCTTAATAATCCTATAACACTGTTTGATGACAACATTTAATCGTTTAATTGCCCGATTACATTGTATGATCATTTTTAGTTTAAGCGTATTTTTTAACTTAACTTTTACAGTTTATGGAGCAAACGCGTAAAAACCCTAAAAATTAGTTGTGGCATTACATTAATGTCGTACAATGACCTAAGTTCGATGGTGTTATCAGTTCTTTCCCCGTTACAATGAGCCTTTGTCCGCAAGGCTTATGAATGGCATGACGGGGGGGGGGGGGGGGGGGGGGGGGGGTTTTTATGGTGCGGTCTTGGTGAAGAGGTGTGGATATTTCTTCCTGAACTGATCTTCACGTTCCCACGTAAACTCAGGGCCCCGCCTAGAGTTCCATCAAACCTTGACAATTGGGACACGGCTTCGCCTCAATTGTTTGACTTCACGATCCATGATTTCAACCGTCTCTGCATCAAAATGATGATTTTCATCACTTGGAGTCCTCCCAATCGGAACGACTAATGGGACCGTCGGAATAACATTTCTTTAAGTTGGATACATGAAGTATTGTGACCCTGATCTAGCTCTGAGGAAGCTCAAGCTTGGTAAGCAACGGCTCCCAACCTTTTCCAACACCTTGAAAGGTCCAACATATCTGGGTTTAACTTCCCCCGTTTGACAAAACGTACGACCCCTTTCCAAGGCGATAACCTTAAGATAACTTTGGTCCCCAACTTGAAACTCCATTGGCTTACCTTTAATTGGCGACTACGCTCTTTTATCGATCGCGAGCTGGGCTTGCATCCTTTGCTTGACTTGAATGATTCTCTCGTTGTTTTTTTGCATAATCTGGACCAGTTGAGTTGAACTTGCCCAACCTCAGCCCAGCAAACAGTTGTGAACGACATTTTTACCATAAGTGATTCAAAGGGATGCAGACCTTAATGCTAGGTGATAACTGTTATTATATGGAAAACTCGACTATTGGCAAATGTTTATAACCCCAACCATTCCAAAGTTCGATTACGCAAGCACGTAGCATTATCCTTGAGAGTTTGGAGAGTTCTTACTTTGTCCGTCAGTTTCCGGCGAAGATATGCTTTACTATATCTAAACTCCGTACCAAAAAGCCTTCTGATGACCTTCCAGAAATTTGATGAGAATCGAGGGTCACGATCACAGATAATTGAGACAGGTATTCCATGCTTCGTGACTACCTCCTTTAGGTACATCCTCGCCAGTTTATCCAAGGGATCCGTTTCCCTCATTGGCATAAAAATGGCAGACTTCGTCAGTCGGTCAACGATTACCCAAATAGTGTCATAACCCTGCGATGACTTAGGAAGCTTTGTGACAAAATCCATCGTGATGTTGTCCCACTTTCCATTTCAGGTATATCGGGGTTGCACTAAACAAACCCTGGATGATGGTCTCTATAGTGTTTGGCTTTGCCTTGCACATGTCAAACACTTGCTAACATAGGTGGCGTGTTTTCCTTCACATTGGGCCACCAGTATAGCTTCTTCATGTCTTGTTACATTCTTGTCAGAAACCCGGTTGTATTGAGTATTGTTTGATTTATGGGATCGTTGCTTGATTACAGTCCGTAAAATCGCCATAACAGGTAACCAAACTCCTGCCATTGAAGGCATAGAGTTCCATCCGTTTATGCGGTTCCTACTTTTCTGTTCTTGATTTCTCCGGATCTTTTGATTTCTAACTAACATACCTCCAACATCCTCACTTATTTGATGTTCTCCAGTTTTCTTGCTTCTGTTCTGGCATCAGGATTTGTTTGGGTGATACACAAGCGATAGTCATTACTTAAGGCGCCGAAACTCTTAGTGGTTCTCGTTCCTCCTGCTCGAGCATCAGCAAACACAAACATTCGCTTTCCCTGGGTGATAACGATTATTCACAATAGTTTTAATCACTCTAGCAACTCTAACCAGCGAGTTGCCTCATATTTAAATCCTTTATGATCAAGATGTGTTTTACACCTCTTATGATCAGTGAACACTGTGCACTTGGTCTCCGTACAGATAGTGCCTCCACATCTTTAGAGCCGAACACTACTGCCCCAAGTTCTAATCATTGTTTGTATAGTTCTTCTCATGAATTTTAACGACGTGATGCATAGAAATCACCTTTTCTATTGCATCAACTCAGCGCCCCAAAGCCTTTCTTTGCAAGCTTCCACAGTATGCGATAAAATCTTCGCTTCCCTCAGGTAAGGCTAGGATTGGTGCACTGCACAGCTTCTGCTTCAATAGTTGAAAAGCTGTTTCTTGTTTATCACTCCAATCAACTTGACACCCTTCTGGGTTTAGTTTGGTCATTGTTTTTTGGCTATCTTTGAAAAACCTTGATAAATCTTCTATAATAGCCGGAAAGGCCCAAAATTGGCGAATTTGTTGGTGTTTTAGGAGACGCCCATCCTTGATAGATTCAATCTTTGGCAGGGTCAACGTGAATACCTTGACAGTCAATCACATGTCCGAGGAATTGAATCTTGGGATCAGAATTCACACTTATAGACACTTTGCTTACAATTCTCTTCTTAAGCAATTTTAAGATTTGCCTAAGATGTCCATTCTTGTTCCTTTTACTTTTGGAGTTGATCAAGATTGTCATCGTGAAGGGACCAATTAACAAACTTGTCAGGTACGGTTTACACACCCGAGTTCATAAGATCCATGAACAGGACTGGTGCATTAGTTAAACCAAAAGGCATGACTTGGAATTCATAGTGACTGTATCGATCGGAGTCCCTGAATGCGAGTCATTGAGGATGTCTTCTTCTCGAAACTCTCAACTGTGATACCCGACCTCAGATCGATCTTTGAATAACTTTACTGACCCTTGAGCTGGCATCGAATCAGGTCGTCAATCTGGGAGTGGGTAACGGTTCTTTACCGTCAATTTGTTCAATTCTCTGTAGTCGATACACATCCGGAAAAGAACCATCTTTTTCTTGACGAATAGGACTGGAGCTCCCCAAGGTGAGGAACTTGGTCTTATGAAGCCTTTGTCCGTAAGTTCTTGTAGTTGCTCCGCTAGTTCCTTCATTTCCGACGGTGCTAATCTATATGGTGCCCGTGCTACAGGTGCAGCACCAGGTACCAAATGATTCTAAATTCCACTTGTCGATGTGGGTGGTATACCCTGGCAAGTTCCTCGGAAAAAATTCAGGAATTCCCGAAACAATGGCAGTTCTTCAAAGTCGCTTCCCCTTTGACTTATCTTCGTCTTGGGTGGCTGTGATATTTGTAAGATAGTGACCATCCTTTTGCGACAAACTCTTGAGCTTTTAGTACACGAGATGTTGCTCAATCGAGTCCCTGTGTTTGTTGCTAGCTTCCGTCACCTCGAACGATTAAAATTCCTGTCCTCCAAAAGGAAATACGAACGATCTTTTCGCACAGAGATAACGGCATGGTATTTTGCACAAACAACCAAACCGAAACTACCAATTTCTACAGGCATTAAGTTTATGTTGAATGGGTGGTTTAGGAAGTTTAATGTGCAACCACTAAGGATAGTGTTTAACCCAATTATTCTCTCGTCAGCTAGTTCGACATCATAATAGTGATCTAGGGTAGATGGCGTGATGTCAATTTGGGAGCTAAATGCAGTAGACACAAAACTCCGATCGGCACCAATATCAAATAAGATATAAGAATAGCGATTGTTTAGAAGGAACGTACCTGCAACGATGTTGTCTGGGTTTGCCCCCGCATTTCCAACCACATACACCTTTGCTGGAGCCCTGTTATTCCCAGCTTGATTACCACGATCATTGTATTTCAGTTTTAGGCAGTTTCTTTTAAAGTGTCCTTGAGCTTCGCACTCATAGCAACCATTTCCCTTCTAATTATTGTTGTTGTTGTTGTTGCGATTGTTGTTGTTACGGTTGTTGTTGTTAGCATTTGCAGGTCGGCTTCTACAATCCTTGGCCAGATGGCCAACCTTTTTGCAGTTATTGCACCTAGGTGGACAAGGACCTTCATGATTGCAATCACACTTGGAACACAGAGGTTTAGACCCGGCGTATGGTTTCCTGTCACTATTGCCTGCAGTGTAGGCCTGGCCTATGTTATGCCTCTTATTCTACTATTGTTGGTTTTGATTGTTCTTGGAAAGATCATCATACTGCCTCTTGTTTGCTTGCTGAATCTGGTTGTTCCGGGCAGAGTCCTCAGCTTTTCTTTTGTTATCAGCCAGACGTTCAACATAGGCCTTGGTTTTGTCCTCCATTAACTCGGTAGTAAACTCAATAACCTCTTGCATAGTTTTTGATTTTGATGCCTTTACGCTACCAAGTATCATATCGGGCAAGCCACCGATATATCTTTCAATTTGGTCTGACTCTTCCGGAAACATTCTGGCACACATCAAGGCTAGTTGTTGAAATCGTCGATTATAGGCCACCACATCGGTGCCCTTAACCTTCAGATTCCACATCTCAGCCTCGATTTTCTTGATCTCGCCCCTCGGGCAGTATTTATCGGTCATCTTTTTCTTCAATGTTGCCCATGGCATGGCATGAGCTGCCTCAGGAGTAGTGGTCTTAACATGGGCATTCCACCATGTAAGAGCATCGTCATGCAGAGTGCAAGTCGCAAATTTGACTTGACTAGCTATTGTGCAATTGCTAATACTGAACACAGACTCCATCTTCTCAAACCATCGGGTAAGTCCAACAACTCCCTCAGTGCCCTTGAAGTTCAAGGGTTGGCATTTTAGGAAGTCCGGGTAGGTGCATTCACGAGCAACTTGCACAGGCCTTCTGATACCTACTCCCGAAGAATGGCTATCATCACCATTCCTGGTTGTATCACGTGCTGCCAGTGCAGCCGTAACACCTTCGTTAATCATGGCCTGCAGTTGGGCACTGGTGACCGAAGTGGTGGTAGTAGGGTTTGTGACCGGTGGGGGAGTTGTGGTGACTGGCCTTGACCTCGTGGTTCTTGTGGGCCTTCCTCTTGGTGCCATTTTCTTAAATCACAAGAAAACATAACACCCGTTAGATTTCAAAAATCTTAACCATAACCCGATGTATACATAATGAATAAAACGAGATCACAACACAAGGTGAAATACACAATAGTATTGAAATTTACAAATCGACATTCATTCACGATAAACTCGATTTCATATAAAACATAATCCATCCTTTTCATATATAACTTGGAAAATAATACATGATTGGTTTATATACAAATGATCATAACAACTAGGTTACAAGACAAAATAACCTAAAGCCATACTAGCCGAGATATACCCGTAACACTTAGTATGCTATACAAGATAGCTAATCAAAACACAAAAGATCTATACCGCCTGCTAGCTGGGAATAACCCATAATACTTAACAGGCTGCATAGCATAGCTACACATAACCAAAATCTAGGAACAACTACCAGCCTCCTCTGGTGCATCGGGCTGTGCCGGACCTTCTGCGGGTCCCTGCTGCCTCTGAAACTCAGCCATCTGTGTCTGTAGCCCCTTTAGCAGCTTTAGTGCCATAGTCAACTGAACTTGTCTCTGGTGGTCTGCTGCCTGTAATCCAGAAATCAATGCACGCTGTTCCACTACCGTAGTACGTAGTGCCAAAACATGCGAACATGTATCGTCGCTAACGTCCATAGAAAATCCCCAGGCCTCACGGGCCATCCAAGCCTCCCTCTCGACCATAACTGCTAGATGATGGTGAATAGGCCTATCTCTATACAATAGGTTGACTCGGCCTCTCAGCTCAGACCGATCGTCTCGAGCATCCTCCATCAAACCATGCATGATGGTAGTCTCCTGATCAAAAGTGGTAGAGAGATCGGTAATATTCCGATTGACTCCCTCTATGGTGGTTGGTGCGATCTCCTCGATGGCTTCCACCAGACCATCCCACTCATCCGTGATGCCATAGTCTAACTCCCTAGATATCGGACATCCAGGATGTCTAGGAGCGTCATCTACCATATCAACAAATTTATAAAGGTCTTCCCTTGCTACAACATAAGGGTCTTCCCTTGGTATGGCAGGTACATCATGCCTAGCAGCACCGGCCGCTGAAGTCTCCCCGACCTCGTAAATAGGGGTAGGAGAAGCAAGACGAGGCCTCTTTCGAGGAGGTAAACAACTCTCGGGAATCTCAATACGAGTAGGGCTAATAGGTGGAGATAGTATTTGGGGAGGTGGTGGAGATGGTGTTTGGGGAAATGGTGAGTATGAGATAAAGAATATAGAGTCGGTACGATCAATAGCTGGTAAAGCGACAACTGTAGAGTCGACAAAAGCTAGGTGCTCCTCCTCCTCATCCTCCTCATCATCATCTCCTATGTCAGCAGGATAGTAGGCAGGGTCCTCCTCAGGATCCTCCTCATCCTCCTCCTCTGGATCAGACTCGGGAATATATCCCGGTGAGTCCGCAGTAGGTGAAACAACAGCAGGTAACGGTTGCTCCTCAGCTGGAAAGACATGATCCTCAGGTGGCAAAAACTCCGGGTACTCTGGCTCCGGTACATATGGTATGTAAATAGGTGAAGGTGGTGCCTCCGGGCCAGGCACGTAATCCGGTGATGGTGGTCCGTCAACTCCTTTGACCCATGTCTGAATATTTTTTTTATTTGTTTTTTCTGAATATTCCAACTCCGTTAAGTATGTAATAGTAGAATGTTCGGAATCGGACATGATAATATCTGAAATTTATAAGTAACTTATATAAGTATGCTAATATAAGACTTAGTAGTAATTTACATACTATAATGTAAACACGTATACTAATCATGTAAGCACTTAGTATTTCTAACTAATGCAAACAAATAATTTATGTATGCCCCGAGAAAACCCCTTTTTATGAATGCAATGTTTGAAAACGGTTATAGTCCAGCAAAACATTTGACCTGGTTCTCTATAACCTTGGCTCTTGATACCAATCTGTAACACCCCCAAAATGGGTCGCAGCGGAATAAGGATCCGGGGCGTGTTACTTATCAGATCAATAACACAAGATAATACAAGAACAACACAAAAAGTTGTTTAAACTGATACATTGGATTTATTTAAGTATTTGTTACAAAAGCCCGAAGCTTTACTTGATATTGTTACAAAGATTTACAGCCCATAACGGATAAACAAAATGTAATGCGACTAAATCTTTAATGCATGACTTCAAAATATAACCCCCAATGTATCCTTCGCACCTCGTGCTTAATGACCTCCTGAAAAACATTGCATTTAAAACGTCAACATAAAGTTGGTGAATTTCATAGGTTTAATAAATGATCATGCAGGACCGCAAGACTTTCCCTGTGATAATGCAACAGATGCAGACATCACAAATGTATTTACGTTTTCCTAAGCTCATGACACCGAAACTCGACATAATTGAATACAATATATAGATATATATTGCCTACATTGCCCGTGATGATGTTCAACCCTTAACATCCAGTATCCGACATGAAATACGTTCGTTTCTAATGATAGCTAGTCACCCGAACGGGGAAGTCATCCCAAATAGATCTATTTATAATCATTCGCGCTCACATAATGTAATCCACGACTACATATATGTAATTTAACAGTTCATGATTCATGGGCACAGTGGGTTATCGCTACTTAGGCAAAACGTAATCATGATAAAATGTACACTTGCGTCCAATTTGTAAAACGTGCATATGTTTCTCACCCCAAAACTTATAAAGTATGATTAAAGTAAAACGTGGGGCTATGAACTCACCTCAAATGAATTTGAACAGAGTATATCACTACTGATAAAGCGTCACGATAAAGACTGAATGCAACCTAATAAAGTATAGGTCGATTAAGAAGACTGCTAAGCATACAGACGAATAGTACACAATACAATGCCACATATATACTTGTAGTGAATTTTGATAAAATCATTGATGTATTTAGGATATAATAAAGGTTTTGATCTTTTATAATTAACATTGTACTATCGTTTGGGCTATCATTAAGGATAAAGGTCATGACAGTAAGTTTGAGGAGTCTAGGACACTTTAAATCGTAAATCCAGAACTCGTCAATACGTTACTCCGAAGAGGCCTCAATATCCTTTATAAAATTCCCTACTAATATAGCACTTGTAGTTAAAATTGATATTTTAAATCATAAAGAAAAATGTTTTGAATATATAATTATAAAAGTAGATTAAAAGAAACTAGTTTTGAGAAATAAGTAGTTATAACTTGAACTGTACGTATCAGATTCGTTTCTCAACAAAATAACTTGATTCCGGAGTCTATGATTATCTAATAAGACTCTACTTTTCAAATATATAAGTTATTTTAACCACTTGTTTTATCAATAATATTTTATACTCAATATGGGAACAATTAGGGTTTTATGAGTTTTGAATATGTTTACATAATATTTTCAATAAAACAAGCATAACAAGTATAGATATGATCATGGCATGCATATATAATTGTAATAAGAGTATAAGGATGATAATGGAACCTTGTTTGAAGATTATAACAACACTTAACAAGTTTTTCCCAAAATCAAGATCCAAAAGTTCCAAGCTTAACTTCAAAAACACTTTTCTTGCAAAATCTTTTCCAAACTTAACCAAATCTTCAAAATTTTCTAGAACAACCTAAGAAAGAAATAAAAACACTTATATGATCAAGAAAAATCAAGCAATGGATTGCTTCTTGAAGGTGTTTTGAGCCGTGAGCTCTAATGGAGGGAAAAGAGGGTTTTGTTTGATTTTTCAAGTAAAGAGAGAAGTGTAGATGTGGTTTTCTCTTAACCCTTGCACTCCTATTTATACTAGCTAAGATCCTTAGCATATTCCTTGGTCACTTGAGCCTTTGCAAGGTGTCTAATGGTATAGCACATGGTTTTGAGAAACAATGGGTTGGTTTTGGCTAGTCATAGCATCAAGTGGTGAAAGGTTCATGCAATGAAGGTTCCTATTGATGTCATGGTGACCAAAGGCCTTCTAGATGGCTTATGTACACGTTTTTAAGGGTTAGGGTAGGATATGTATGCATTTGTTCATTTATTTAGTGTATATATGTATTATATAAAGCCTAAAGTAACATATGTTTAATTAAAAGTATAACTTGCATATGTAAATGTATAATTTCAATTCCTTTAATATGAAAATGTCTAATGTGATAAATATATTGAGTTTTAATTATACTTTAAGTATTGAGTTCAAATTGTGGGTATTCGATGAAGCGTAGATAAATTAACGTGCTTCCGGGAAGGCTTAAACGCACTTTATCGCGAAACGTAAACATTTTACGTAACCAACAAAAATAAAATGTGCAATGTTGATAATTATCCTCTTAATAATCATATAACACTTGATTGATGACAACATTTAATCGTTTAATGCCCGATTACATTGTATGATCATTTTTAGTTTACGCGATTTAACTTAACTTTTACAGTTTATGAGCAAACGCGTAAAACCCTAAAAATAAGTTGTGCATTACATAATGTCGTACAATGACCTAAGTTACGAGGTGTTATAGTTTAGAAAATGAAAGATTCATTATACGGGACCCTTTTTGATTTTTCAAAATGGAAGGCTATTTGATGGTTCGACTCTTGGAACAATATCTCCAAGATTAATGCTGATAATATCTCCAGGTACGAGATCTGCTACTTCCTATTCGGACCATTTCCCATCTCTTAACAACTTGGTTTTAGGAGCAATAAAAATAAATGGATGACTGTGTGTCGAGCTTTTGCCGAAGAAAAGGTTAATCTCAGAATATTGTTATTAAAATAAAAATAATTCTCATGCATAAACTGTATCTGAGCTTAAAAGCTCTTTTTTTGTCACATGCAGTGGCGATGAGCTTGTGCACATGACACATTCTTTGGCTTACTTGGACGGGAACATTTGTGACCCTTGCTACACGCATGAAATAGTGGGTACATGGATAGTCTAGAGACTTGGTTCATCAAGCATAAATCAAGTTTGTAAGTTCTATCCTCTAACCTTCTGAAATATTTTCCTTTCTAAAACAGGTCGAATAATAACCAATAACTACTTAAGTAAATAAGTTCCTACAAGTTTTGGATTTGACACTGCAGGTATTAATCCAATCAAATTTTACTACCCCAAATTGCATTAAAGGAAAGTAAAAAAAACAAATCTTTGCCTTTGGACTAGATATCATTCCTTTTGCTTTATAACTATCTAGTATGAAGATGTGTTATGCCTTTTGCATCCCTGCAGTTTTGCTACACATATAGCTTCTTAGGAAAATTGAACTTTGATAAAATTTGCATCAGTTAACGCTACTATATGTTTATTTCTTCTCTAAGAAAATAATGTTATGAGATAAGTCTAAAATTTCCTTTGTATATTAAGGGCGAGAATGTGATATTGATCTCAAACCACCAAACTGAACTAGATCCAGCTATTATCGCCTTGCTGCTTGAAACGACAAGTCCTTATATCTTTGATTATGCAGTAAGCTTTTCTTTGATCTAAAACCATGTTTTATGAAAGTGTTCTGAGGTGATAATTTTAATACCATATAATTTGTAATGTGTGTATCATACTGTCTTTGTTTTTGATATTTAGTGGCTTTTGGTATATGTTTATGTTCTTATACAAGAACTTCAGATCTTTGTTTACGAGTTATTTTGGGCAGTTGAGGTTATGATAGATCATCACAGACGTAGTAACTATAGTGTTGGGTTCTTTTTAGAACCAAATGAAAGTACAAAACTGCGAGAACCATCAAGGACCAATCAAATTTAAGATAATTCTTTTTATTTTTTTTAATAATCCAAGTTTATTGAGGGTAGTTTAGGTATTTTACAATTTCAACACATTAAATAAAATCATAAATAATTCCTTAATTTGTGGATCCCATTATCTCATTTATATCAATCCATAAACCTGATCTAACCGTAAAACACGATAATCATGATCAAAACTTGTTAAGTTGTTATCATCATCATCAGGAAAAAAACAATGGACAATACCACACGTGATATCACTGATAATAATTAATCCAACGATCAAGAGGTTGAGACAGAAGAAACACATAACCATGATGTTCATGATGTTATTAAATCAGATGATTAGGGCCATTCAGGTAATGAATATCATACTGAACGTTTTTTTTGTGGATATGTATATTCAAACGTTTTTTTCATACTCATATGTAAAACAATTTATAGTTTTCAATCATAAATGTTATACAAGTTTGATTCATATTTTTAGTGTTTTGTTACTTTGTCAATTCTTATATAATTAGTTCTTTTGTTACTTGTTTTTTGAAAGCATGTCTTCCTCAAGTGTTCCCCAAGGCATACGTAATAAGGGATGTGGCTATCCTGGACCACATGAAAAAGCAATCAGAAAAGCAAAAGGTAATCGAAAGGTTCGTTTTTGCGGCATTTTGCCAGCAACGAGGCCACAATGCCCGCACTTGTCCTATGAAGAAGAACAAAGGTAACGAAATAACTGTCGATGCCTTTCAAGCTGAGGAGTAAAGATCAGAAGATGTCATATTCACACGCAAGATTATCAAATACCGAGCAGTTAGTTTTAATATTTCTAATAAGTTCTAAGTTTGATGATATAATCTTGTTTTGATTTGATTCATTTTTCATTTAGGTTACTTTGTAATAAAAAATTTCCTTACCTCTGTTTAATTATAATAAATTAGTTACGTGTTTGTAATTATTTGTACTGTTATTTTTATTTTTGTTCATATGTATATACTCATTTATGTGTAATTGTTGATGTTTAAATGCATGTTTTTATGTTTTTTTGTGTTATTCATTTGGCACAATTCATGCCAAATGCTAAAGGTTAGTAATACTGTTTATTTATACATGTGTCGAATTTCCTAGTGGTTCTCTCTAGATTTGTTGCAACACATATGTACCGTTGCAACTATACTAAAGTATCTAACAATACAAACAATATATTACAGTATATTTTAAATTAGTACCAAAATTTTTAATGTATACCCACCATAATTTGTAAAATACATATGCACACGTTAGATGACTAACTTCTATTGTCCCAATGCATTAGTATATTTTTGCACACCATTTAGTACAATGCATTATAACACTTACCAATACTCTGGTACAATATGCACATTCTCGATGGACGCCTAACTTTTTTGTACAATACATATGCACACATATTATAACCTAAAATTTGGTAGAATATGCACATTCTCGATAGACTCACAATTTTGATACAATACTTTTGTAAAATACTCTAACTTATGGTACAATACATATCAACACACTAACATATAATATCCCCTACCAACAATGTCCCAATACATATGCACATCATTTGAGACATTAATTTATGGTAAACCATTTTTACTTTTAGTATTGTTTTACACAACCATGAATATCTAATAATTTGAATATTAAATATTGAATCATGTATTGACAATTTTAAAAAATATAACAAACTTGTTTTAAATATATAAGTCATAGTCATCAATTGTTTTTTACATAACCATGCACATCTAATAAATTCTTAAGTTATGGTACAATACATACCCACACACTAACATATAATATCTACGACCAACAATGTCACAATACATATGCACACACCCACTTGCTAGATTAATTTTTATTAAACCATGTTTTACTTTTAGTATTGTTTTATACAACAATGAAGATCTAATAACTTGGATATTAAATATTGAATCTTGTATTGACAATTTTAACAAATATGACACACTTGTTTTAGACATATAAGTCATAGTCATCAATTGTTTTACACAACCATGATCATCTAATAACTAATATATATTAAACATTCATACACGTAACATACTCTAAGTTATGGTACAATACATATGCACCTTTTGCATGAATACTAAATTAACTTACAATAGAAACTATAAATTACATATTCACACACTAATATCACGTAATATACCCAACTCCAACATTGGTAAAATACTTATGCACACGCCCAATTGATTCATGTGTTGACAATTTTCAAACATATAAGTTACAATGATAATAAAATTACACTTCATAGATAAAATCAAAACAACTATACCAGGAATAATAGATAATATTTGCTTAATCAAAAACCCATAAATCAAGTCATAACATCAGTCATTAACATTCACCTACTAAGGCTAACCCAAAAAGCAGACATCAAGCCATAACATCAGTCATTCACATTCACCTACTAAGGCTAACCTAAAAACATCTGTCAATAATTATTTAG